>CACRXK020003925.1:0-33899 GCA_902702795.2 Paramuricea clavata | reverse complement strand
CATTTGAGGGGCAAACTAATATTTTTGGGGGGGCAAGATAGAATTTTTAAAAAGTTACTGCTATTTGCCCATGCCGTTGTCAAAGGACTTTTGTCCCCCCCCCGGAGATTCGCCCCCCCCTCTCAAAAGGGGGCGATATTCCTAGGAATACCGCCCCCGGGGGACGAATATCCTAGGAATATTGCCCCTCCCCAGAGGGGCGAATGCCCCAGGAATATCGCCCCCCTTTAGGATATTCGCCCCCCATATATGCGATGTGGTTTATTCAAATAATTTCGTGATACTTTCATCTTATTAGTGCCTTAAGGCCCATACAGACCGGACGCTATAGTTGGCAACGCGAAGCGAATTTTCAGTTTTCAATGACATTTAACTTTAATATTTTTCATTGTTTTTCAAATATTTGGGACTACTTAGCAATTTTAGCTATTTGGTCTGCATACCTTGTAAAATTTTTATCCGTTGACGGGTTTATTTCTTTTTGAAAACTGAAAATTTGCGTCGCGTTGCCGAATCGCGCCCGGTCTGTGTGGGCCTTTACACGTTTGAGAATTTAACTTTGCAAAACTAAACCTTTCTTGTCTTTTTTGAAACGTATCATATTGGAGTATTGGCAAGTTTTACCATTCAGAGACTACAAACTAATATTGAAACTGTAAAAGACAGTTTCATGTAAACGCGCATTCACTGATGAGTATTGACAACTTATAAGCCAAACATTTTCCGATAACGACAAAACGCTTGTGTAGCCTTTAGTCGCACTCAGTTACTAATAAATTTTTTTGAGGGGGGGGGGAAATAATTTTTGGGAGCATTTGCCCCCTTGCCCCCCCCTGGCACCGCCACTGTTTGTACAATTAATGCATGTATTTATAAACAACAAAATTAATGTATAGTATAGTGTTATAAAGAATATAAATTGGACGCTTACAGATGAAATACTTGCTTCAACTATGTTGTCAGGGACCATATTTCTGAATAAGCAAAATAAAAAATTATTCAGTATAATTGTAAATTCAATGAAACCAAGACTGTGTACAGACGACAGTATGCATTTGTATAATAAAAGATGTGGCATGTGCATGTGATCGATACTATAGTCTATAGTGAATATACAACCGACCGGCAATGTAACATTAACCTGACAGGTTTGAGACCGGTTACGTGACAAAAGAGAGCAAACCATAGATATCTTATATACACTAGATAGTGCATCTAATTATTCTGCAATTCAGAATTGAAGACGTGATTGCAGTCTCAGGTCGTTCCCATGAAATGAGAAGATTCGACGTATATTTCCTATTTCTTAAACACGGAACTTAAACATGAAGTTAACCCTATTCCAAATACGTTTTTAAACTATTCAAGTGATGAAAGTTATTGTTGTTTTTAAGCGTTTATTAGCAAGTGGGAACGACCAACATGGCCGCCATCTATTCAAATGGGGGTAACCGCTGGAATATTCTTGGCTTCCATTTTACTAAAAGAGATGCGCTATCTAGTGTATATAAGATATCTATGGAGCAGACGTCTTAGAACAAGTCAGATTATTTTATACTAGGTCTAGGTTTTGTGATTTGTGAATTTTTAAGCGTAAGTCGAAAGAGTGGCATTACTAGTGCATATAAATTATAATATATTTTGAGTTGATCAGTATCTTTAACCGTTTACCTCAGTTTAAAATTAATTCTTTACCTTAACATATCTAATACGGCGTAAATAGGACTTGATCCTGTTTTCAATTCCGTCTCCTCTTCAATTTCATGTGCTTGTGGTTTTATTATAACTGCTCCTATAACAACAGCCAGGCTGTTTGCGATCAGGGTGGTAACCACGAAATAAACTGCCGCACGTTTTCCAAGTTTCCCAGCAGTATTTTTATCAATCATTGTCAGAGAAGTAACAACACTCGATACAACAAAAGGTAGCAACACAAGCTTCAACATTCGCAGAAATAATTCTCCTGGAAAACCAATAAACATTGCTAATTTTCTTGATTCCGTGGATTGTTGGACTGTTCCGTTAAGCAACACTCCGAGCAGAAAGCCCGAAAGAATACCAAGAAGCAAGAAGACAAGCAAAACATTTTTCCTGACAATTTTTAGGAAAGACTTCAACATTTTTAAGAGATTTCTAAATGCACTGTTTTTCTTACACTGTTAAAAGCACTAAGTGTTTGGTAAAAAATCGTAAAAGAAATCATTAAGTATGCTTTTTAAGTGTACCCCAATACGTCATCAAGTTATGCATATATCAATGTTTCTATACTGTGTAGGATGTTAATTCATTATCAATTATACTAATATAGTGTATATTTCAATAGAAATTCCTACTATGATATTTCGTAATTAACAGTACAGGGTGTGTCATAAAAAAGGAGCCTTTACAAATTAATCTATTTTTGTTAAAGCTCTTTGACGACATATCCCAGTCGCGTCAACCTCTATAGCGGTTGACAGCTTTGTGTTTTCATATCTTCGGTTCAGTGCATGCTATGAAGAAAGAAATAGTGAAATACCACCATTCGATTCAGAAATAAAAGATTCTACTGATTCCTTACTATAGTTATAGTCATTATCAACATTTTAGCGATTTATGGGCCTTTCAAAGTCAAACACGATCATATACTATCAAATTACGCAATTGTCTGAACAAAAATATCAGTAGACTAGCCATACCTTTCACTGAAAATAACTTCGGCCCCTTCGAACATATCGTATGTGTAATAGTCTTGTTCGAATCCCCATCAAAAACACTATTTAGAGTGTTATTTGGAAGCCTGTATCTTCAAATCTGTATCTTTTATCACGGTATTTCCATTTCTTGTCCGACTCTGAGCTCGAAGTGAGCTAATGCCAACCGGAAATACGACTAAAAAACGACAAATTCCAGCGGTTACCATTTGAATAGATGGCGGCCATATTGGTGTTTCCACAACTAATAAACGCTTAAAAAACAACAATAACTTTCATCATTTGAATAGTTTAAAAATGTATTTGGAATAGGTTTAACTTAATATTTAAGTTCCGTGTTTAAAAAATAGAAAACATACGAATCTTCTCATTTTATGGGAATAATATCCTGAGTCTGCAATCATTGCTTCAATTTTTGAATTGTAGAATAATTAGATGCACTATCTAGTGTATATAAGATATCTATGGTATGACCCTGCAAATGCCAGAAATGGTTCGGAAGGTCAAATTGCATCTACACTTCTTATTGGCCAATTATTGCGCAATGTACGCGCGTGCGAGTAAAACCCGACATCTTGAAAAATTCAAAATAAATATTTCTACTCGCCGTACTTAAAAGAAATTTTGTACACGAAAGCGCTTGAATACAAGAAATATTTCACTTGGATTGACTTGTGGGAATTCCGAAGAGTTCAAGAGATATTCAAGATTTTCTGGATATGAAATCTAGAATCTTTGGCCAAGCGGTGAGTAAATATATGATTGTTTCGATTTGTGTAATGTTTTGACGGCACTTAACCCCCCGTTCGAAAGGTTATTTTGTGAGGATTTCAATGGTGGCTTTTATTTAAAAGGGGGTAAATACTCGCCGAGATATTTACAATAGAAAAATTAAGTCACAATCCAAGTGATCTCGTGTTCGTATTTTAGCCAATCAGCGCTCAGAAAGGGTTGTCCGAATAGAAATCCATTTTGATGTATTCAGTCAATTATATCTTTCGTTATTCTTTATGAAACTAGTTGAAATTTTGTAATTATGTTTGCTTATGAGAACTATAGCTCTGACAAAAATATGGAATCGAAATAAAGTATATTACAGGAGATATTCAGTTGTTTTAATCATAAAATGGATTTCTATTTGACAACTAGTGCCAGTACTTTTCCGCGTATCAAGATCACCTGGATCTAATGCGAAATCGTACTGTCGTCAAAGAGTTTTAATAAGCACAATATATTCTGCTCCTGGAAATTAAAATTCAATTCAATTGACAATTGTGTTTTCGCCCTCTTGTGTTCAGCGGCTTATAGCATTCAAATTATAGGTTATAGATTCATGTCTCGCTATTTATAATGCTAACCATAATCCCCACCCTAACCCTAACCGCTAACCCTATTAGCGAGACATGAATCTATATCCAAATTATAACAATAAGGTTAATTTCTAAAGGTCTGGGTTTTTTCATACACACTGATAACCATGCCGCATGCACGTAATCACTTAATTATATATGTAATAAGTCACGCTTCTGAAAACATGTACCAGCGAGTCTTTACTGACCTCGAAAGGTCTATATAGGACTCTATATATTGACAACGAGAGTTGCTCGCGACAAGTAGCATTTTAGAGTTGATGAGTCGGTTTTACGTATCGATAATTATTATGCATGTGTTATATATAAGCTAAGTCACGTTTCTGAAACTGTTTATACGTGCAGTGACGATAGATCTTTGTTTCAACCTTCTAAGTACGGTGTTGATAATAGATAATTACCTTTGTAATATTACAAAGAACGAGAGCTGCACGTATACAACACACAAATGCAGCATGTTTAACTATTCAAGGCCTGTTTATATACATGCACGACAAACGTTAGTGGCACGGCACGCTTAATTTTTAGTAGGTACGACGAGCCCCGTTTACACGACAGTCATTTTGGGTACGGCACGCTTAAATTTTGGCACGCGGACCCACGCTTTTTGGTCTAAAAAATTTGGGTTCGGCCCGCTTAAACTGGAAACGGCACTCTTACATATCTTGATCTATTCAGCTATAACTTTTTGGTGTAGCGAAAAGTGTATTAAACTTTATTCCGAGCATTAAATTTACATTTTATTTTTACCAATTTTCTCAACTTTTTCCCGAGTAAAATAAGCAGAAATTATATTTTTATTGAGATAGTTTAAGTTTTCGAACATTTGTATTGAAGTATTTCCATTTCTCTGCTAGACTAGATAATTATTAACATTTTCGTAAAAATTACAAAGTTTGTGTATTTCCATGCATGTATTTTTTCAACTATAATTTTATAAACTCATATAAACCTAGCAAAATACTTGTTGGTGCTTGAAAAGCCATTATATGAAAGTGTTTTAATGTTCTAAGCCAGATATTTCATTGACCTTCATGGGGATAAACAACTTAGTAATAAAGCAAAAAAGTCATATTATAAAAATATAGGATGCTGCTTTTGAAAGCGTGTGCGAACAAGAAACACCGCGTTTTTCCAAGTAGAACATGCAACACTAAACATGCAGTAATCTCGTATAAACTGGCTGACAAGCAGTGACAACAGTTTAATTTCAGAATACTTAAACTGATATTTAGATATTCTGTTTAATATTTCGTTGAAAACTTATACTACAACAATGATTTGCTGCAGGCTCACTGCATGATTATGGTGCATGAATGTTGACCGATAGCACTTCGCCCTCGGCGAATATTGATTGTTAATTACGAAATAACAATAATATATAGCCCCGTTTACACTACACTCATTTTTGGCACGGACTCTTTAATAATGGCACGCGGACCATTTTCTTGAAAAATCAGCATCGTTTACACTACAAATTTTGGCGGGCCATCAAGATGCACTAACACCCCTACTGTTGAATACGGCCCGCTTAAATACTGCGCCCTTAAATCAAACTTCAGCGGTTAAATTCTTAAAGTAAAATTCGCGGGCATTTTAAAAAATGGAGGATGTAACTGAACAGCAAACTCGGCACTTGTTTGGTATTTTTATGTGACAAAACGGAGACGTTTACGCTTGGCAAAATTTAAAGATAACCGTGTACGTAGAATAGCGCTTCACAACATAAAAAGAAAAGGTAAAAAAGAATTCACTGAAACTGTACTAGCTTTTTTTTTCATCGCAAAGAAGTAGAACACTGTGGATGCACCCACGAACACAGATCTGGTTTGAGATGGTGGACGACACCTACGACGAGCTATGGTATGCTAACTTCAGAGTTACGAAAGAAACGTTTACATTTTATACTCCATTAAAAGACTCATGTGGGATTTGCAAAGGCAATCATATTCAAATGATCGACAGTAATTTCTAAACAAGTAAACTACATGTAGATGAAAGGTAAAAGAAGTAGGACGTTAAAACGTCACCTCGCCAAGTGCGAAGAAACACATGACATTGTAGGGTCGTGGTAAGGGGCGGACCATTTGATTTTTGAGGGGGGGGGGGTGGAAGATTTAGAAAAAAAAAATCCTGCAAGCCTAGAAGAACGAAAAAAAAAATCATGCAGTGTACAATCGAAGAAAAAAAATATCATGCAGAGAGAGTGCTCAAAAAAAAAATTCCTACAAACTACTGATGCTCTTTGGTATGGTGTCCACAGGCCAAGTCAACATCAGTGCTTGATTTTGTATTTTTGAGAAGGCACATTTGCTGACTTAAAAGAACACATGGTTGAACAGTGGATAACATCACAGTGATTTTATATTTGGTACAATTTATCCCATTCGTCAGTCTATATGTCAGCAGAATGCCAACTTCAATCAAGCAGAAATTTAGTTATTGTTAGAATTCCTTCACAGCAGATAGCACTATGCTAAACCCATAGGCATAGGTGTATATAAAAATAAAATAAAATAAAATAAAATAGAAGTGGATTTTTAGGCGTGATGAAACTTTGTTCACACAAAATTCACTTCTATTTCATTTTACTCACCCTTGGGTTCAGCTTTATATTGACAGGCTTTCATATCCTATATTAAAAGTAGCTATAGGTATGAGGTCTCTATGCACAAGTAATATTAATTGTTATATTAATATTTTTTGAATATTAACACATCAGTTTTTACACCATTGTTGTCACAGTTCCTCATATGGCCTTTCATAGTTTCTCTGACATCAGAACTTAGGACTTTTTAGGTACAAAGTTAGGTCAAGAATTGGTCCAATCTTTCAACTTTGCTATCGATTAAGCATCTTGCTTCCTCAAAGGCTGCAGTCAATGGTTGGTAGAATTCATGGGTTTCTTCTTCCCCTAGAAGCAAATGCAATGTTTCATCAGTTCATAATTAAATATAAAATACAAGGGAAAAGTGAGAGCGTGATGGATGTAGATATAGCCAGAAATAGAGAAAAATTAGCTTGTAGGGATATTATGAAACACATGTTATCACTAGAAAACCTTGATCCCTGCTTTAAGATTTATAATTTTCCAGTGAGGCTTGCTTGTCAACATGGTCCTAGCATTATTGTTTTCAATAAAAAACATTGTATCATCCAAAGAATATTAATAACAACTGACCTTTTTTCACAGATCCATTTTCATCAAGTGTCAATGATATGTTTCTCTTCAGCCCATCTTCATGTTCTTTCAGTTCATTATCTAGTATATCAATCTCATCCCTGAAACACACACAGGCATCATAGTCGGCTTTGCAAATCTTTTCAACATCCAATACAGCAACTGCTGGATATCTTTCCTGCAGCAAGGAAAGAGCTCCATATATACTTTTCTTTTTGTAATAGGTTGTCCAGCCTGTTGTTCTCTTTTCAACTGCCAGGGAAAGCTGAATTCGCCTTCCTCTTTCCTCTCTTGCCCATTTTTCACATTCTCTTGGACTTTTAAACTTATGTTGCTTTGACTCGCACATTTTAAGAATAAATGAATTACTTGCCTCCTGAAATGGATTGAGTGGGTTTTCTTACCATAAAGAAGTCCACTTCTTTTTCAACATTGCACAGTTGACAATGATGCTTTTCCCCCCGTCTCGGGTGCCGAAGTATCCTTGGAATGCCGGCGGAAGTGTGACAACTACTGATTTGTTGTTAGATTTAAAACTCGAGCCAGCATCGTGGGTCGAAGAATCAACCGGTCGCCGCTTTATAGCTTTTTCCTGCTGACTCTTCCATTCCTGGAATGCTCGAAGAAGTCTTCTGGCTTGAAACCTTGACATTCCGAATTCAGATTGCGCATCCCCTTCTGTATTAACGTCTTGCAAATGTGACACCTCTGTGATTCCAAATGCCTGCATCGTTGAGCAAAACTCCGATAAAGAATGCGTCGCAAGCCATTCCTCTATCGATTCTGCTTTTCGTTTTGTTCCTTCTGCGTCCAAATTTGCTTTTAGTGACGGTTGAATGACCTCAAGTTCATCTTCATTTGCATACGAGCTCTCTGTTTCGTCCGTCATATTGCCCACACTTTACCACTGGCTCTCCCGCTTGCCTTATAAAACTTCATGTAAGACAAATGAAAGTGCTATAGAAGAGACAAGAGAGCGGGAAAATAGAAAATGGCGTCTCGTATTAACGCAAGTCGAACAAAGCATAGAAATTCTTACTTGTATCAAGGTTTGTCAAATGTTCGTATCTCACAGTGTAATAGAACAGTCGGCGAAGCAAGGCAAGTACTATTAGGAAAGAAATCACGATCTATTTCATCGTCTAAAGTCAGTTCTTACTTCTCCCTCATATGTTTACTCGATGAACTAGAAGTTCGGGTTTGTATGCCATTCCACGCCGCATTCGACGAATATGCAGCGAAAGTTCCTAGCATTTATAACAGCACAAATATCAAAAGTGCACACATCCAGTTCAGAGATCTCGTTCTGCAGAAAGATGGGCTGCCAGTGATTATTATTGAGGCCGGAAGTTCCATGCATGTTATGTTAATGCAGAAACCAGTTGACAACATACAGTTGTGCAAAGGGGTCAATACTGTTATAGAGGAAAGCAAGAGCAGTGAGGATTTGTCAAAACACTCACGTCTGATGCTTTTGGCATCATTATTTCCAGCATTCAAGAAATTATTAAGCTCAGCAATGGATCTAGCTGTTGTTTATTGTATTTTGAGCTTTCTGATGTCTAGAACTAACATGAATCTGATATTGAAGTCAAATGAGAGCTTTTCAAGACAATTGTGTACAGAAACTCTGCAATTAGCACGACAAGCAGAAAGTAAAGAAGTGGAAGCAGAGGAGATGGCTGATAGTAATGTGCAGGAACTGGTTCAAAGACTTGCTAGTGATATTGAGACGAGTCAAGAACGCATACAATGCAAACGAAAGAGATGTAACCAAGATGAAGTTGGTGACTTGGAATTTGACATAGAAAATAAGCGTCAGCGACTGCAAAAGCTGAGAACAAGTGCTGTGCAGGTACAACAAAAAAAGAGAAAGAAGCGTTATTATTTCAACCGTTGGAAGTCTGGACTGAGGCGACAGCTAGGCAAAGGGAAAAACCGCACAAGGATTGACAGAAGTGCAGAAACAACAGTGCATAGCGTGTTGTATGAGACACTGAAAGTACACGATAGGCGCTGGGGTGATGAAGGGACAGGGTATATTGAAGGAAAGAGAATCCAAGGCAAAGAGCTACGGCGAATTGCGAACAAGCATCTGAAAAGTAAAGGATTGCCAATGATTAAAAGTTTAGAGACAGTGAGGTCATGGGGAAAACCAAGAAATAAAAGATCAAAGCAAGCCAAGCAACATCGGGGCAGAGGATTGTGGAAATGCAAGAGATCTGAAAAGAAAAGGTCAGAACAACATGTATATATTCATTATAATCGAGCACATGTTAAGAATTACACAAGGTTATTATTCAAGAATGGTTCACTATTTAAGAAATTTGCAGTTCGTAGGGCAATTGATGATAAGGCCTACTTGAGGTGTGGCACTTCTGAAGGCTTCAGCAGACCACTCCATACTCCTGTTCAGCTCTCTGGATAAAACTTACAGTTTAAACTGCCATCTTCTGACTATCCTCAAGAATGTGGATATGTATCTCCCGGGGTCATCCTTCTTGTCAATGACATGAAAGAAGTGAGCTATAAGGACAGAGATAGGTACGCGAAGGAGGATGTAACTGTTACAGTTACTTGCAAACCAAAACAAGTTTATCCCAGTTCAGCTACAAACTGGTTTAATGACATTTATCGAATTCGATATATGTACCCAGAGAAACATGAGCTAGAAACTGAAGTACACGATGCAGCAAAATCTGATCCTAGTCACCCAGAAAATATCCAGTCAGCTACCGTCAATAAACACACCTCAACAGAAGCATCAGAGGTCGAACAACAGCTTCCATTCAAAGAGAAAGAGTCTGAGGATTATCATCTAGATCTGTCAAAAGAATGCCAGATATGTTTGTCAGTGATAAGAGATTCCCTATTTCAGTTTGAAATGATGAACGTGGAAAGTGATTTTATCCGCTCTACAGAAAGGGGAGATCACCGGAAAAGGGAATTGTTACGTGTCAGTGTGTTACTGGAAAGATTAAGGAAATTCTTGCCAATGGTTGCTGAGGCCGAAGACTGTATGAAACAGATGGAACATTTAATTAATAGAAGTTCTTCAAAAATTGAAAGGTGCTTGCACATTTTCAAAATGAACAGTTTTTATATTTTTATGTAATATCACATTTAGCTTACCTTTCTATGAATTATAGAGTTTGACCCCCAATATTTTTGTTCATTACAGAGATTGTGGAGAAAGCAACTACTGTCAACGTTGATCAACTAACAACTTCCTTTGTGGAGACTGAGACAACAGTGAAGGAGTGCCGCATTTGTCTGGAATCATTGAACCTTCCCCAGCATAGGTAAGACATACAACTCAAAAAGATTAAAGAGATTTATTTGGACACCCATTTAACTGTAATCACTTCTGGGACAGTTGGTTTGTTTAAAAGAAGCAATATATTCATGTGTATTTTTATAGATACAATGAACCTAGGCAGTGTCAGGGACTGGTAAATAAAAAACACATTATTTCATATCGATCATTGTTTGCCAGAATGCAGGTGACTTCTTGCCCGGGGATAGCTATACCATTGGGTCTTTGGATTGTAATGTAAAAATATCTAATGTAAAAATATCTCAATTATCGGCCAATCGATGTTCAAACAAGTGATGCAGGGCCTGGAGTGTCATCACATGAGAAGATTGTCCAGCTGAGAATGGCCGAGTACTTGCAGATATTCAACCTTGATCTCCAGGCTAGAATTCATTACGCTTCCAATGACTCTCGCTCCCACATAGCTGAGCAAGTGATGAGGAGCCTCAATGAAGCCACTGGCGATGGAAGATCCATCCCAATACCTAGACTTCCTCTGTTTGATGGTTTAAGCAAGGGGCAGATTTATGGGCTAACTCAAGACGAATTCAAAAGCCTGGAGCAACAAAGACAAAAAGAAATTTCCATACAATGTGCAAAGGACATAGCGAACCGCTATGAGGGTAAAAAATGTATGGGTACAACAATACATGCCCTGACTCCGGCATGTGACGTTTCTGACAGTTTCTTTTTTGATGATGAATTTATACAGAGATTTCACCATGCAACTCCTTCCATGCAGGAAGGTTGTGCAGGTAGTGAGTACTATTCAAAACAGCTCAAGTTTGTGGAAGAGCATTACATACTTTACGATGGAGGTATTGAAGGAATACGAAATGGCTGCCAAGTTTCAGGAAAAATGTGTGAGATACACCGAAATGTATTAGGTTGTGATTGGCGGGGAGCCCCAGTTAATAGAGTGCCTGCTCCTGTCCCATCTGATTTCAAGGATGAATTTCAATACACCATCCCAGATTTAAGCTTCGTTCCTGGCAAGATAACTTCAATTCCAAATGTGGACGAGTTTTGTCCCAGGGTGAAAATTGAAGAGACTGTCAAAGAAATAGGACCTCTAGATATTCAACATTCTAACACAATAAACGATGATGGTTCTATCAGCAAGTTCTGGAACGACAATAATGACACACTTAACAAAATGTTGGGAAGTGTGGATGAAATAACGGAGAAATTCACTGGTGAAGATCTCCGACCAGCAGTAGAGTACGAGATGAAAAAAAGGCATCAGCAAATGGTTAAGGCTCACACCAAGAAAACCAAACGAGCCTCTGATAAGGAAAAGGAGATGTCCAAATCTGTGTATGACATTGATTGGGCAGACCTTATTAAATCTGGGTCGCTTGAGAAATTGTATGTTTCACAACTGGATAAATACTTAAACAAAGTGGCAGGATTCTCAAAAATGCAGATATCTGAGAAGGGATTCACAAAGGACAAAAAAGCAGAGGCCATAAAAAGGCATTTTTATCAAGAAGGGAAGGGCAATTCTGCTCCTATTATTACAACTACCTCAAGTAATCCTACTTCTACTGTTCCTGCAGAAACAACCACAGCCACCGATGCTGCTGCTGTTCCTCCTTCAACCACTACTACCAATACTTTTGCAGCAGCTGCTACCGCCAGTAGAACTTTCTCTGCTACTGTTCATTCTGCAAGTAGCTTTAATGTTTTACCATGGGGCGGTGACTTACACGTGCAAGGAAGAACAATTGTGTTAGTAAATACATGCCCTATTGACAACTGTTTGATGATATTTTATCTTCTCTTTAAAGAGTCACAAGAGATAAAAAATCTTTTCACAAGCAGTTATGAACTGGTGGCACAAACCTTGTGCAGATGTTTTGACCTTATTGATAATGGAGAATATGGCAAAGCAAAGTTAGAGTGGCTTGCCTTGAATCCTGGCATGCATCCCGCTGCATCAGGACTACTGAATGCCT
Organism: Paramuricea clavata; assembly: GCA_902702795.2. Classification (NCBI taxonomy): domain Eukaryota; kingdom Metazoa; phylum Cnidaria; class Anthozoa; order Malacalcyonacea; family Plexauridae; genus Paramuricea; species Paramuricea clavata. The sequence goes on along the minus strand of CACRXK020003925.1, from coordinate 21,381 downwards.
GGGCAAATGAAGAGAATCTATTCACACAGCATCTTATGCCATTCATGAGGTCTTGCGCGTCTTCTTCCTGCAATTCACCCATGTGTCCATTGCCTGGCGTGCATTTAAGATGGGGAAACACAGTTGCTCTCAAGTGAGGTTCCATAAAGCATAATTATTACAACATAATTCAGTTATTTGATAAAGAAGAATAGAGCTAGATATCAATAAGTGTTTATACAATTATTTAACTTTATAATTTCTCCTGAATTGCATAAAACTATATTGTTAAATTTTCCTCCAATTGGATTTTATATTGGAAAATGGAGGCTATATCACGGCGACCAAAGTTCTTATTGTTCTCGCTTCAATTTTAGCATTCAGAACTACTGCTCTCCCGGATATAGTCTGTTGGAGTCTATACTCCAATCGTGGGTTGTGTGTAGCAAGCAAACGCGCTGTAGTAGGCGATTCCCGGTGCAACGTGTCCCATCTGGGGCTCCATTTTTTCTTGGGACTTCAACGAGTCAAGATTCCAGTGGAAGACACATGTAAGTTAACATTGTATTATATTATTTATTACTGTACGTATTTATAATAGAGATGCATATTCCTCTAGATAAAATAATGGCAATTAATTTCTGTTTTTAAGAGTGACACAACATGCTTACTGTGATGGCATTAGAACTCAATCCAATCGCCAGTTTCCTGACGGTGCACCAAAATTCTTGGCAATCAATGTCGAGTTCTTAGTAACTGCAGGTGTTTTGGAGGAGAAGGATATTCTAGATAATATCCAGTTCCTTGGCAGAAGGTAGGTTGGTAAAACGTGTTATGTATGAGCAGGGACACTGTATGAGTTGTCACAGCGATAAATGCATTTTTTAGGAGCAGGCAACTTAAAAGAGACATTTGAATGTCCATATAGCTTCAGACGAAGTTCCTTAATATATTCGATTTCATTGAAATCTACATTTATTGCCACTAATTTTAAGTTTTCGTTTCAGGTACCGCCTATATGCAGTAACATATTATCTCAATAACCACTACACATGCAAGATCTTTTTCAATGGTGGGTGGCTGTATTATGACGGCCTGAAAGAAAAGAACAACCGTGGTGCAGGTCTACAGCCCTTCGTCTCAGTGCATGGAAATCCATCACATTGTATATACGTATAATGAAAAGGCCAGAATAATATATGTATAATAAAAAGGTCAGAATACTGCCGTTGGAACCTCTATTAATTAAACCTACGATAGCGGTAATCATGAGTGGGAAAAAAATTTCCTGCAGCGGAATACATTGCGAAAAAAATATCTTGCGCTGCACTTTTACGCGAAAAAAATATCTGGCTTGTTCGCTTGAGTAGAAAAAAAGTTCTTGCATGGACTGAATCTTCCCCCCCCCCCCCCCCTCAAAAATCAAATGGTCCGCCCCTAAGGAACTGTGGATGCAGGTTGCTATCAAAGCAATTACTGGCTGATAAATTATTGGAAAATATGCCCTAATGTGTTCAGGAGGGCGTTCAATCGGGCTTCAACATTGCTCTCTTCCACTGACTCGTCAAAAGCAGCATTTATAATCCAATAATAATTTATATATAAATAAAGAAAAGCACTTTAGAAATTGCATTTATGCTAAGCATGGTAAGATTCACAATAACCATGTGGTCATCCATTTCGCCTTGCTTTATCGCACGTATCTATACGTTAAATGCTATTTTAAAACTGTAATCTGTATATGCAAAAAATTCAGTGCTTACAACTACATTCAAACAACTGTGTGCGCTATATCTTACAATAGCTATATAGAAATTAAAGATATCATGGAGACAAATAATTATCATATGGCCAACACGGCAACCTCAGCATCCATTAGAGAGTTTTAGCTTGACGTTTACGGCAAACGTCAAACCGCTAACGAAGTTTTTGATTTTACAACTTTATTATAACAGCTTTTACACCAGTTTTGAAATATATTAAACAATTATTATTAAACTTGTGTTCTTAGCAATGATTAAAGAAAGCAAATTAACCACTAGTCACGTATTCACCAAAGCAGTAAATTAAGATTTGGCGTTTTGAAGTTCACGTTTGGCGTATAAATTTCATGCTTGAACTGCTACGAAGGGTTGTAGTCGTTAAAGCATGAAATTTATACACCAAACGTAAACTTCAAACGCCAAATCTTAATTTACTGCTTTGGTGAATACGTGACTAGTGGTTAATTTGCTTTCTTAAATCATTGCTAAGAACACAAGTTTAATAATTGTTTAATATATTTCAAAACTGGTGTAAAAGCTGTCATGGGCGTACCGGAAGGAAAAATTTAGGGGGGCGGAAAGAAATTTGCCCGACTTTTTCGGATTTTGCCCGACTAAAAAATTTTTCCGGAATTTATTTTGGCGACCTCTCCCCCCCCCCCGTCGCCAAAAAAATTTCGGTCAGTGTACCATTTTAGGGGTCAAAATATTTTTTCGGACATACCAAAATTTTCCGGAACCTAACACAATTTTCGAAACATCACAAAATTTACCACAAAATTTACAGAATTTGTCTCATTTTTTTTTGGCGGCAGCCCCCCCCCCCAACAAACTGGGGGGCTGCCGCCCCCCGCCCGGTACGCCCATGAAAGCTGTGATAATAAAGTTGTAAAATCAAAAACTTCATTAGCGGTTTGACGTTTGCCGTAAACGTCAAGCTAAAACTCTCTAATAAGAGTCACCAATTTTGCGTAGGTTGAGTCACGATAATGATATTAATGAGGCTTTACGTTCGCTTATGTGCTTCCGTGCAGGTCAACTAATGAGACTATATGTTCGTTTTCGTTGACTGTGCATGCATGTTAACAGCTAACTGAACACCAGAAAGTTTCGGATTGAGAAGGATTCAACTACCTGAAAAATACAAGTAAAACTTCAATGTTTCGAGCGAAGGTTGGGAATCATGCAGATAGTTGAATTCAGTGTTCAAGAACTGTTCGATTTAGAGTGGTTTGTGGACCACATGCACTTATTTATAGATTTGTTTGTGGAGTAACGCAGTAATATTCATGAAACAACAGCAATTAATAATATGCTGATGCTGTTTAAGCTAGACTAGTCCATTCTGGAATATCTGATCATGATACGTTTAACACTAAATGTTTCGAAATAGTGAATATAGGCTACATGACAACCAATTCAGATGCTACAGAATATAATTATAGCAGCTGTATAACCGTTGCCATATACTTAAATTAAATGAAATTTGAATTTTAGTCAAATTCCTATCATTCCTACACGTTCAGTAGCATGCCAGCATACCTCACTTTACACTCCTGCACGTTCAGTAGCATACCACAATTAGTTGAGTTTTCACGGGCTCATGCTCATTAAATTAAATGAATATGCGGCGGCCGCCGCCATTCAAATAGGAAAATTAATCACAACCTAAAAATTTTAAATGATAAGTTACTATATATAGAACACGTCTCGGCATGGTGTTCACTCTCGAACAGTTACCTACACGTAGCATATTATCTGCACGTACAGTACGATGAATAAATAATCTGAACGTACTTATAATTATATAGATGCGAGCAACTCGAATCTTTTTTCAGTTCGCGCTTTCCTTTGCTAATAAGCGCATCGAGTTCAGAGTTTTGCAAAATCTAAACTATGCTGCTCAACTCCAAAACGTTTACGTCTTTTTTCCAATGGCTCAAAACGAATATTCTGTTTGTGTTGCTGCTGTTCGGAGTGATTTTTGGATTTCTCGCAGGATTTCTCGTCAACAAAATGGTACAGAACTCAACCAACCCCACACCAAAAGAGTTGGCCATGTTCATCTCGTTTCCTGGTGAACTTTTCCTGAGAATGCTGCAACTCTTGGTATTACCTTTCGTTGTCTCAAGTGTTATCATCTCATTGGCCACATTGGACAAAAAATCCGCAACTAAACTTGGAAAAACAGCATTTATTTATTTTTTCCTAACAAGTCTTATTGCAGTTGTCCTTGCTGTCGTCCTAGCAACTCTTTTCTTGAAACCAAACGTCCACGAAACTCAGAAACTCTAAAAACCCAAAGGATCTAGTGCCATTCATGCCATTTTGGATATGCTTAGGTATAACTACAGTAAATAAAATAGCTCATGACAGTTTAATTATATGGGATATAAGATAACCTAATGTGGTGATTTGCCTTTTAATGTTTGAACAAGCAAGCTGGTTTAATTTGAAAACATCTCATAGCGTTAAATAATTAACATAATTTATTTCTTTAATTATTTCAGAAACATGGTTCCTGACAATATTGTGGAAGCAAGCTTCTCATCGGTAAGTAGCCTAAATGATACGATAATATTATATTAATTTTGAATTCATTCATTAATAGCCTGTCACGATATACGTATATAGAGTTAAGGTTACTGCTCGCCAACACATTTCATAGATTTAAAAAGCCAAGGTGATTTAAAGGTAAAACCAAGGTATTCCATACATTAAATTTTATAAAACTTTTAGACTGGTACGAAGCATAAAATCATACCGACAGAATATAAATTCGTGAATAAAACAACTGCTGGTGTGAAATCGTCTGCTAAAAATGTGTCGTCGTTTCTAAAGACTGAAATAATTAACCCATGGGGTATGTCAAGTGACAATGTGCAAGTGATCAAAGGAGAAAATGCAATTTCCGAATATGATGGCCAAGAGAAGTACAATTCAGCAAATATTTTGGGCATTCTTACATTTTCGGTTGTTTGTGGTGTAATCTTGCACACTCTTGGAGAAGAAGGAAAACCATTGGTATCCTGGTTTGATTGTTTGTTTAATGGTGGACTTATTCATGTGGTAGGTATTAACTAGCTATTGTCAACTTCTATTTTGATAGAAAATGTAATCATTTTGTGCAGTTTGCTTTTTCTTATGCAGTTCTATACCGTTTTTTATTTTATTTTGATTAATTAATCATATACATGCTGAAATTATTTTATGTTTGTGGGAAACACTACGATTGATTATGATCTGTGATCCAGATTTAAGTCGAACATTTCATTGAAAAAAAGCAATGCATGGACATTGTATAGATGCCATAAATATGTGCAAGAACATTAAATCATTAATATTTAGATATTGCTTCTACTTTTCTTTCACTCTTGCTCTTTTCAATATAGGTTTAATTTCTTTTCATTTAATTATTTAAACACGTATTTGAAATTATCATGCATTTTATATCTGCCTAAATGAAAATCTTCTCCTGAAATAAAGGTTTTCACCCATTGGTATTGGTTGTATTATTGCTGGTGAGTTAGCCGCCATGAAAGATATCAATGGGAATGTTTCCAGTCTTGGACTGTATATTGCAATGGTGGTTATCATATCCCTGCTTCACTCTTTAGTGGTCCTACCAGTTATATACTTTACACTGTTAAGAAGTAATCCATTCCTTCTGCTAAGTCGTGTCTCCAAGGCGCTACTGACTGCCTTTGGAACGGCTTCAAGGTGAGAATGAATTAATGTAAATTATTCATATTGGTCATGCACTTACTATATTTAGTAAGGGTGACACTATAATAGTAATGAATTAAATGTTGCACTCAAGCATATGTAGACTTGTTATTGAATAATAAACGTTAATTAACATCTTAAAATAGTCTTTTTCTATGATTCTTATTTTAGCTCTGCAACCATTCCTCTTACACTAAATTGCCTTGAAAAGAATCACAAACTTGATCCCCGTGTCACTCAATTTGTTCTTCCAATTGGAACGACAGTAAACAAAGACGGAACTGCAATATATATTGCTGTGGCTGCGATCTATATTGTGAAAATTTACCATGGAAATGCTTCTAACTTCGGTTCTGCTGTCTTAATATGGTAGGTAATTCTCCTTGAAGCTTACTATACTGCATACTATGCGATTGTATATATAGTCTATTTATTCGAGATTCCCTGGTTGAGTACCTACATGAATGTCAAACGAAAAACGAAAAGAGCCACACATTGTAAATATTTGAGATGCAGCTGATATGATTTCATGTCAAGATGCTGATTATTCCAAATGTACACAATACAATTTAAATGTGTGGGTGGAGCCCAGACATTCCTTTTTTATCTCATATAAATTTATCTCCATTCAAGCCAATAATTATATAGTATATATGTTTGACCTCACGTATATTTAAACACTGGATATCAAACATTGCAGAGCAAAATTAAATATCAATGTCGCGCAAAACCATGGCCATGTTCACACACAAAGATATGAATAACAAAATATCTAGCAATTTTGCAACTTAGCGAGCCTGACAATTTAATATTCCTGTGTTTGTATTTTTCAGTTTCGCAGCGACATTGGCATCAGTGGCTGCAGCACCAATCACTGGATCAGTACCTATAGTAACGAGAACTATAGTGTTACAAGTCATTGGTATTTCTTCAGCTGACATTGCATTGATACTTGCTGTAGATTGGCTAATGTAAGTAACTATCTACCTTAAAGTTTGTTTAATTTTAAATTATAAAGTTAAATCAAGAATCGGTTAGCGAAAGTTGGCTTGCTTTTTTCTAATATTTTCCTAAATTAAACAAAAAAGCAAAAACAGTTAATACAGAATAAAGCCCATGCGTATAACTGCACGAATTATAGAAAGCGCCTGCATGTCAAAGGCAATGACGGAATCTTGCTGACTTGTTTGCTATGCTGTTGAAATACTGTAGCTCACTTAACTTTTCGTCCTATTAATTTTATTATGTAGGGATCGTTTGACAACTCCAACAAATGTCTGGGCATGCTGTGTTGCCTGTGCTGTCGTCGAACACTTATCACGCGATGAGCTTGAACCTACTGTTGGTGTTTGCCAAACTGATCATGCATGTTCTAACGTTTCTGCAGAAACAAATAGTGTGGCTATCGACATTGTTGAGGAAGAAGAAGGAAATATAGAAAAGAGACAAGATATTCAAAATATACACCGCTTATAATTATAGAATAGTTATATCATAGTGTGTACCAAATGAAAGAACTGGATATACATTCTTTACAAATTAAACCGTTTAATTTATAAGTCATGAAAATATGTAAAGTGGGTAGGATAATATGTAAATATGAAGTACACAACTTACTGTAAATATGTGAAAAACGAGTTTTTGTTATTCCAATGCCTGCTGACTTTTGGAATGTGCCAATCTTATCATGTCTATCACAACAAGTATGGTAACAATGCCTTATTTATACAAGCAAATGTTCAACTCCTATTCTCATGATCAACGACACTCCACGGGGCTTGACTCATTTAAACGTAACAGATCAATGATTCTATGAATGCCGAGTTTCTACAGTATGTCAGTTCTCGTTCTGTTCAGATGTATATTTAAATGGGGCAAGTATTCCAAGTTAGCCATCCCCCGGTTAAGGTGAGGGGGCATGCCCCGATTAGGGTAAGATGGGTTAGGGTCAGGGTGGTGTAGTGTGAGTTCAGGTCCTCACAAATCAGACTCTAAAGTATATGCTTGTATGATGATATAGGTGGCGCAGTCGTCAGAGCAGGCGCCTTATGTGGAAAAAAGTCAGTCAACGCTCTGCCGAAAGTCGTGGGTTTTCTCCGGTTTCCTCCACAGGGAAAGTTAACAGTGAGGGTTAGGATAAACACGGTCAAGAAAGTGATATCACAATTGTTGTATAGATAAAATAGTCTACACGGCAAAAAACGCCGAGCCCGCTGCTCAACAGGACTGAAAAATGTTTTGCTGCCCACGTTGTTCACACTTGTCAACAATATTGAACAGTATTGTTCAGCCTGAATCGGGTGTAACAATATTGTTCAATATTGTTGACAACTGTGAACAATGTGGGCAGCACAACATTGTTCAATCCTGTTTACATCCATATTGCTTCAACCTGAGCGTTTTTACGCCTGTAGGCTAAGTAATTAAGTAAGCTTAATACTTGATGTAAAGCCATTTTATCATATCCGCATGTAAATTTGCGCTATAGAAATGTTAATCGTAATTGTAATATATATTATGGTTTCATGGATTGAGCTATGACCGGATTGTAAAAATTCAGAGCTCATGCGCTGCATATACAGTACATTGCTTGTCATTTACACTCTCACTTACCTTTCTTCGAATTGTTGCTCCAATTTGAAGAAAAGTAATAGTGTAAATTGAGAAAGCTGTTAGCTTCTAATGCTCAGCTCTACAAATTAAATCTTCACAGAGAAATATCTAGTCTTTTTTAAGCGCTCGCGCCGTTCTTCGCGGGAATTCACATGCATATAGATTTTATTGAACAAAGTCAAAGAGAATTTTATTTCACAATTTGCTCCAATGTTTTATTCGCCATGCAGATGCTCATATTTTGACATAATTTTCAAGAGAGCAAAATATTTACTTCAAAAACTCAATAATTTATGAGGAAAACACAAAGAAAAAAACATAAGCGTGTCGTATCTGTATTTATAATATAGCATTTGTAAATTCTGAACGCTGATTGGCTAAGAGCCGTGTTGATATAACTCCATGTCAACACGGGAAATTTTCCGCCGCTTGTAACACGGAAATTGTTCTTATTTTTCGGGCTTTTGACATTGCTATATTATAAAACAAATATAAAACATTTTTTCCGTATTGATATATAGTTATATCAACACTCGTGGAAGTTGGGAAAACTCGAAATTGTGTGAAAACACTCCGCCCTTCGGGCGTCGTGTTTCCACACAATTTCTCGTTTTCCCAATTTCCACTCGTGTTGATATAACTGTATATCAACACGGAAAATGTTTTATATTTGTTAAATATGCCATAGAGATTTCGCTTGATTTACATAAACTTTTTTATTACCATAGCGTGGTAGGGCATATAGCGTGGTGGGACACGACTACAAGTGTTTTGAATAGCTTCAAACACGACCACAATAGTTATGAGTATTCTTTATACAAAGAATACAAATTAAGATTGACTTTTATATAAAGAATACTAATGAAGATGAGTTTTATTGTAACGTGTGAATAGTGCAAAGTACAACTTTCCTTAATTTGTTCAGTACCTCAGACCCTCGCTCCAGTCATCTCACAACTATAGTAAGGTAGTTGCTAGCCTGCATAGCAGGCATTGAGTGGCAATTCAATTTTGGCTCTAGCTAAATAACATGTACTATGAAATCAACAATGGTCATTGGTAGAGGAATCATGGGGGGTCGCTTTCTCAGTATATTCAACACCCTAAATCCAGCCGACCCTAACCCTAACACTTGTATTAATTACTACTAGAAAATACATGCATGCAGAAACCCCTCGCCTTGCTGACAAAACCACTGTATTTTCCGAACATGAAGTATTTAAAGTAGTTGTCATGGTAACACGATAATAGTTTGTTACGAATATTTTTGCAAATGAAAAATCCCCTACAAATATCACTTTTAATTACAACATCATTTCCCGCTAAATATGTATATCAGTGTTAGGTATGTTATTATACGTAACATAAGCTTCAATGTGAGGTAAAATTCAACCTCAAACGTTTCGCAAGACGTTTTAAAATAAATTATCTGTAGATTTGCATCGCGATAAAACATATAATACTTTTGTTTGTGGAATCACCACGCAAATTTGTTACTGCAAAGCAGGGCGCTTACATAGGGCGGCGCAACGTCAGTGATTTCGCTGATCGACGTGTGATGCGGGACCTGGTAAGCAATTTCCTGCACTACACGGTCAGCGATAGTCAATCTTAACTTAACATCACTCTATATCTTAGCAACCTGCATAGCAACACAGAGTAGATACATATACAGAGTTATAACTATGGTACCCACTTTTTTGTGCGCATGCTCGGCAAGCTTTGCAGCTTAGAGACTCGATTGTTATAATAGTGATGTTTGGCCATTTTTATTTCACATTGTACTTTATTTCTCCAAAACTTAAAACTTAGCGAATCTTTTCCATGTCGAATAAACGCAATTTGTCGTTTATAGATACAATTTTTAATTTTCTTTGTCATCCATGGTCGGTCAGTGGGGTATTTCTTAATAGTCTGGAGTGGGAGAAAAGTATCAATGGCAGAGTTACGTTCACACATGAAAGCATCATTTATTTTCACAGGAGGGAGCGTTTAATACAGCGCTCCAGTCCTTCTCTCCTTCCAAATGTACGCCAAGCACTGTGTCGAGTGTCACTTATCTTTATCTTCTTAATTACCGGTTTGGTCCCAGATTTAGGTTTTGGCTTTGCTAATATCGTATAATGGTCTGAGGTTCCAATTTTGGGTAACCGAGTTAAGTCAAACATCTTGGGCTTATTCACAAACATCCAATCTAGGATTCCGGAATCCCTCGTTTTAAATTTCACGAGTTGTTTCAAGTGTATGAAGTTTTTTAGCGGACAAAATATCTGAAATGTATCAATCGAGTTTATGCGCTATAAATTGATGTTATGTGCTATACATTGATGTTATGTACAAATACATCAATGTCATAAATCGATACAACTAAAAGATAAACCGATACAACTAAAAGATAAACCGATACAACTAAAAGATGAGGAAACGGAAGTAAATACAAATAAAAGATGAAGAAACGGTAGTAAATACAACTAAAAGATGAGGATGAGGAAGTGGAAAAACGGAAGTAGAGCGACTCGGCAAAATTGCGTGTGCCAAGTGGCGCCAAGCTTAAAGCTAGTGAATACATATTGAAAAACATGGCAGAAGAGAGACAGGGCAGAGCGAGGGGCGGAGTACCAAATGTTCAGGATTTTGTTCAGTCAATCCTCTTAAAGCGCGGTGACCAATTTACAGCATTCTTCGCAAACACGTGAAGAAAACGCAGTATCACAAGGTGGTTCAGTGCAGCAGTTCACATCGTTATCCGAAGAACTGAATTCAATTCTCGTTTCCGAATACCACGTACTCAGAATTCGTCTGTACCAAATAATGCGTCTGTGTATAAATAATGTGTGTATGATTCGCTGATTCTTATTGTTAAAACACTCAATGTGCGTTCATACCCTTCTAATTTACGACAATAAAAGTCTGGCGAGTCACAATGAGTGCGACTTTGTTCAGCATTTCTTATTAAATCAACCAATTCACGGAAAACGTTTTCTGTATTAGGAAGCCAAATGCGTGGTCCAAGAGACGCCATTAGGGGGCTTAAGCGTGTAGGACGGCAACACGACAGCGACGGCAACCAATACAATGAGTCAATGAAAAGATGTAAATAATTAAAGTCCCAGGGGGCAGGGGAGTTTTAAACGTATATATAGCCTAGTCGTCGCTCTGTTTACAACGGCAAATCACAGATTTTCACGTCTTTTATACAACGCCTGCATTTCAAGCCGTCACAAGTGCAACTTGAAATTCGGTTCAGTAGAACTCTTCCCAAACATAAAGCCAATGTTTTCAACTTCTTATACTGTATTAAATTCATACGAATTATAATATACAACGTTAACAAGTTTTCTTTACTATAATTTATTTGAAGGAATTTGTTTTGTCCGTCGTCGCCGCGACGCACAGAGTAGAGACATACAGAGCTGTAACTGACCGTTGTAAACACTGCGGAAGCTTACGTTTTCATGTACCACGTTTTTTCAGGCGACCGGGCAAAAAATGATCAACTGCGCGTGCTCAGCAAGTTTAAAATGAGTCGTCATCAGGTCGTCATCCAATCAGATGCATGCATCTAGTAACTTGCCGAGCATGCGCACAAAAAAAGTGGGTACACTAGTTACAACTCTGTATGTCTCTCCTCTGTGTTGCCGTCCTACATGCTTAAGCTCGCTATTGTTGTATGTTGGCTCGTCGCGCTACCTCCGTTTTTCCAATTTACTTCCGCTTCCTCATCTTGTAGTTGTATTTACTTCCGTTTCCTCATCTTTTATTTGTATTTACTTCCGTTTCCTCATCTTTTAGTTGCATCGGTTTATCTTTTGGTTGCATCGGTTTATCTTTTAGCTGTATCGTTTATCTTTTAGTTGTATCGATTTATGACATTGATGTATTTGTACATAACACCAATGTATACCACATAACATCAATTTATAGCGCATAAACTCGATTGATACATTTCAGATATTTTGTCCGCTAAAAAATTTCATACAAGTGATTTGGTTGAACTATTTCTTTTGACTGGAGACCGGTGGAATTGGGATTGAAATCACCAGTTATTATTATAAGCGCATTGGGTTGTTCAGATAAAATAGCATCCAAATTTTTCTGGACGTGATGTTTTAGGATAATATTTTCATTCCTCTGGCTATTAGGTGGGTGGTATATAACACTCAATATCATGATTGATGTAATCTGTCTCGGTAGTCTATACGGTCTCATTGACAGCCAAATTGATTCAACATCATCTTCAACGCAGGAATTTAATAATTTGCATGGTATCTTGTATCTAAATAGACACATACACCACCACCAGTGGTATATGAGCACGCCAGCTCGGAATATCCTGAGTCTGCAATCACGACTTCAATTTTTGAATTGCAGAATAATTAGATGCACTATCTAGTGTATATAAGATATCTATGGTTAATATATAGTCGTTCGGTGTAAGTTGTTTCTCGCACAATACTGAATATTTGGTTGGCATCCAGTCTGCCCATTTCATTGCTGTTATCCAACTTAAATATGTATTTTTGGTTCACTGATGTGAACAAAACTCAAATTTTTTTGAACTTGAACAGGACAAGGACCTCTATGAAATATATATATATATATATATATATATATATATATATATATATATATATATATATATATATATATATATATATATATATATATATATATATATATATATATAATAATCGTTGATTCAAACAAAAGTATGAACGCACTGAGTAGTTTGAAGAGTGCTCAACACCAATATTAGTAGAGCTTTATAATTGTTGTAATAATCGCAACTTAATTAATTTTAAGTAGAAAAGACAACAATTATATATATATATACGGTATATATATATATATATATATATATATATATATATATATATATATATATATATATATATATATATATATATATATATAGTACAATCTGCAGACATGCATGTTTCCGCGTCCAACGCCTCGTCAGTGCAGCTTGGTACACGTCTAGATACGTGAGACACTCGTATTTATACCCCATGAACTTGCTCTCAACAAGGCATGTGGTACAACACATCAAAACAAGAAGTTCTTTTTGGTCTAATGTTCTTTTATTAAAACTGTAAACAGTTTTATATTGTAGCCAACAAGCTAAAAACTACATTTGTTGTCATTACTGTATTTACAAAACAAATTGTTTTTATGCTATTAAATCTAGCTGTCTTGTTTTAATAGTCTTGTACTATTCTGTTTATATGAAGTATGTTATAATGTACAAATATACGATATGTGTGTTTCATGGACATACTTATGGAAGGACAAGCGAATACCATCTTTTAAATCCCCACATCTGGCCTTGCAGTTATACTCAGCACACAATTCAGGCCGAGATTCAAGGCATTCTTTTCGATAAAAAAACAGATTTTTTAGAATAGAATGCCCTAGAATTTTCAGATGAAAATACTGTATTTTGGTCAAAATAACAATGAAAGAACAAAATAAACAGTAGTAGCTTTTAGAATAGTTAGATATATATCACGTTACTTGAGAAAAACTGGTAAAAGACTGAAGGAATACACAGTCAAAGAAGCCAGGCTGGTAGTTTCGCGCGCTTTTCGTCTTGCCCATTCTTGCCTGGTTGAATTCTAAATTGTAAATTGTACTAATTGGAACAAATATACATCCAAAACTTTCACACCAGTTAGTTCTTCCCAACAAAAGGTGGTTCAACGGGATCGGAAACAGAAGGCGGACGTAAAATGCAAAAAACATCGTTTTGCATATTCACTGTCTATGATTTTTGACCGGTTGAGCCGCCATTTTGGATTTTCAAATTTGGCGCGCCTCTGCAGCCGAGTCAGCAATCAATCTAGTCTCCTATATCTATGCATAGACAATCCAGAAGACAATATCTCCTGGATTGTCTATGATCTATGTCACCCACCGAAACACGCACGGTAACCCACGCCCGCGATCATTAATGAACTTTAGACTTCGCTAATGCTTTCGTTTCCCCGGGTGTAAATAGCCGGGAGGAATTAGTACCCTCGCCCCGGGCTTACGCCTGGAACGGCGCTCCGCGCTATTGCCTCGGGGATTACTTGCGTCTGTAAGAGATCAAAGCTTCGCGAGAAACTGGGAACGAGGTTGCGCGAGAAGAAGAATCGATTTCGTAGTAAAATAATCATGTCCGTACAGTCTACGCCATGAAATCAGGAAGTTTATCCTAGTGACCTGTGTCTGAGTTCGATCACGCAAAGAAAATGCTACGTAAATAATATCAACGATACTTACATTTTTGAAAATCATTATGATAATATGAATTTACTATTATTAACATTTATCTGTTAATAAATTATTAACGAATATCATTATTATTTCAGTCAGCAAGAGTTTTTTCAGGTGTTCCGTGTTTTACCACACGCCCACTAAATCAGATACAAAGTAACGGTGTCGGTGGCAAGTTTGTTAAAATCGATGTAATGAAATAATTATAATGAGAAGTCTAAAAACGGACAATATTAATTCAGTTTTTAAAATATTCTTGTTAATATTGACAATATTAAATAAACTCGAATCGATCGCGAGTGATTTGGCTGGTTTGTACCGTTTAGTCATTATTTATAATATTCAAATTTTTGTAGGCGATAGTTCAAGCAAATTTCCTCATTACAACGAAGCTTTTTACGATATTCTGTTTTGCTGCTCAGTCATTCACTGGTTGAATCGAAAAGAAAAGATCAAATTTCTTGACATGGCATTTAGATGTTTGAAGCCCGGGGGGAAGTTGGCCATTATAAGTGCAGAAAAAAATCCTGAAATGTTCCTACGAGTTCCAGAAATGATGCCTGATCAATCGTTCGCCATTTCTGCCGATTCGAAAATCAGAAGCAGAATCAATGTCCGAGCAAGCTAGCGGGGTTTGTTGTTTTATGGAGCGAGCTATTCCAATACTGACGAGTATACATTTCCAAGTTTGGTTTATTTCTTAACTTGGTGTAGCTCGTCTCTTTATCTTGACGAGAGCAAAATTTTGCCAGATAAAAAAGATGAAAATTTTGACAAGTACATATAGAAGGAAGCAGTAATCAACTTTTCAAACTTTTAATTGTTTACTGATTATTTATATGTTTTAAAACGATGTCCGTCTAATTTGTGGAGCTGGAAGCACTAGAACTCACAGAAGTGTGAGAAAGCTTAGAATAGAACTAGCGTATATGTACCTGTAATAGACAATTCCCATTATAGACTAATTTTAAAACTAGGAAAGGAAATGCAAATACTAATAGGCCGTTTGCTGCGTCCCGATATCGTTCACTTTCGTAGTGCATATGGTGGAACTGAAATATTTTTGCGGGAACTAGCACTTTTGAACACGCTGAGTTCAAATCCGAAAAGTTCCCGCTCCGTAGAACTTGCGTTTTCTCACAAACTGCTATTTTATGTTCACTAATTTCACGACAAATTTTTTCATTGTTCAATGACACGGATGGACGATGACACACTCTTATGTCACTCAAAAGGACCAATTTCTATTAACTAGTCTTTCTTTTAACAAAAGTTTGAGTTATGTAATCTTATGCGTGTTGGACGTGGGCAACATATCTTGTTTACAACTTTGGGGAGGTACAGACAACGCTATCTAACATCCACAGTTCTAGCGATATCCCTATAAAATCACAAGGACGTTAATGCTAAGTGTCACTGGCCTGATAAATAACTCGTTTAACGCAATCATGGTATTTAAAACAAAAGTAACGCGAAGCCAACGTAACGGCAAAGACAACGCTAACATGAAATATTGTCGATGGCCGGGTTGCTGGTTGAAGACTTACGACAGGATCAATCATAAATAACCTTAAACTAGAAGAATAATTGTACACATTAAAAACAAAGAACAGTACGAAAGTATAAAATCTGCTCTGTACTTACGACAAAGTAGAGAAGTGTGTGCATGAGCTGTTTATTTGGTGATTTCAACGTATATGCATGGAAGCCCTTTCCCCAATATTGTTTATCGCGCAGAATAACACCAACTAATATAATAGTTCAAATGCAATGATAAGTTACCTCTTGAATTACGTCTCAGAAACTGTGTTGGAAATTTGAATGCTGGCCCATTACATAAGATTACCGTTTTACACTCGTGGTATAAAACATTTTGATCGCATGCCAAGGAATTATTTCTTAGCCCAGAGACATAGCCCAAAGACTTAATATTAACGTCCTTGTGATTTTATAGAGATAGAGGCAAAACTGAGAATTTTAGAAAGCGATACCGGCACCTTCCCAAAGTTGTAGACAAGATTTGTTGTTTACGTCCAACGCGCTTAAAATTTCATAACTCAAAATGATCCAAGCAAAACGGTCTTTAAAAAGCGAGACTAGTCCAACTTTTTATATAGTTTTTATTGGCATAATTTACATAAACACCGTGCTGATCAAACCCTTAATCAATAATGAATAAATTCTCCATGTGGTCTGACCACGTAATATGATCATGTGATCAAACTGACCAATGGCAAAACGAAACTAATAAATATACTAAATGAAGTTTCCACACTCTCCCCCACCAAAAAGTAAATCTGGTGAATG
The DNA here is from genome assembly GCA_902702795.2 of Paramuricea clavata. Classification (NCBI taxonomy): domain Eukaryota; kingdom Metazoa; phylum Cnidaria; class Anthozoa; order Malacalcyonacea; family Plexauridae; genus Paramuricea; species Paramuricea clavata. Next base: position 4,735 of record CACRXK020003925.1, on the reverse strand, counting down.
TTTGGAAGTGCTTAATTAATTATATTGTTCTCGAAGGCGTCGCAAGTTTTGTCCTTCTACTGCTGCCTTTCGCGTTGGCCTTTTCGCACTGGTTTCCTCGTTCACTGTCGCAGCAGGTTCATTCACATTTTCGTCTTTATCAACACTATCGTTAGATTCCTTCTGTTGCTGTTCACTCATGCAGTCGTGATTTTCGTTGATTTCAAAAGGAATCAATCTTTGAAGCGGACGAAACACTGCCGTTTGTTTTCCCTTCTTGGAGAGTACCTTGAGCTTGGCTCCCCTTATCTGACCGTCGCGACCTTTCACTAACTCCAACACTTTCCCCATTCTCCACTGAGTGCGCACCGAAATTTCGTTATCCTTGATTAGAACGACATCCCCCACGCTAATACGCCGTGTATTTTCACCTTTTGTCTTCCGATATATATTCATTTGCCTCAATTCATTCAGATAGCTACAACGGAATCTTGCCCAACAGTCTCTCAATACCTTTCGCACGTGAAGCAATCTACGTTTACATTTCTCCAGGTCCATAGTCGGAACGAAATCAATTGCTTTCGCTTGTTTAAATGCGTTACGACCGTGTATTAGATGATGCGGCGTTAATGCGTCGTCCAAATCGTCGTCACTAACGTATGCTAGAGGGCGGTTGTTAATAGCCATTTCAATCTCGCAGAGCACAGTCTGTAACTCCTCGAAAGTTACAAATGCTTTTCCTAAAGTTTTCTTTAGGCACGTTTTCACTGTCCTAACAAGTCGTTCGTAGAACCCACCCCACCAGGGTGATAAGGGCAAAATAAAGTTCTGCTTGATCCCTTGCAATAACATGAACTTCTTGACTGCAGCTGCTTTGAATGTTTTAAAGTTATCGTGAATGATGACATCCGGACTACCTCTTCGCGCCATGAATCGCTTAAACCCACGTAAAAATCCACCGATCGACATATCCGGTACGAGCTCCAAGTGTACGGCTCGACTTGTTGCGCAAGTTAATAAGAGAATGTACGTTTTCTCGTGTTTCAAATCTCCTTTGACAAATAGTGGACCTGCAAAATCGAGTCCCGTTGCTTGAAAGGCATGTCCAGAGTGATCAACTCTAAAGTCAGGCAAGTCTGGACTTGGAGGAGCTCTCATAGGTAGTCCTTGCACACGTGTGCACACTACGCACTTTCTCAACATTTGCTTGACCGACCGTCTCCCTTCGACAATCCAGTACTTGGATCTAATGCGTGCCAACGTTGTCTCTACGCCATGGTGCATTGTCTCTTCATGTGCGTTTAAAATCACCAACCGAGTAAAATAGCTTTGTCTATTCCGTAAAATAATCGGTTACTGTTCTTCATATTGTAACGATGCATTGGCGAATCGACCTCGTAATCGAAGAACACCGTCCTTGTCTTCAAATAAATGTAACGATGCTTCGAGCTTTGAGTAATTATCTTGTTGCTTCAACTGGAACTGTTCATCTTTAATCCGCATAATTAGAGCTTCGTTATATTCAGTGACCGTTATCATATCCTCCGTGATCAAATTTGTTTCTCTTTTCACTCTCTTTTGTAAATTGTTCACGAATCGTAATACGTAACCCGTTACCAGAATAAGCTTTTTTAGCGAGCTGAAGCGATCACTGTTAATGACAGAACTTAATGAACATTTTTGGTTATCTTGGCCCTTGTGCGTCTGATTACTGAAGTCAGCCATTCCCGCCTGGGAAATCTCACCCCCACCACTATACTCAACTTCTACCTCAGCATAATCCTTTAGTGACAAAAGAAACGATGGTCCCTCAAACCAACAACCAGTAAAAGACTCACAAATATTGGAAGAAATCCTAGTAGGCACATCCGCAGGATTTAGCCCACTCTTTACATATCTCCAACCAGCCCTATCAACCACCTTCCGTATTTCAACCACTCTATTCTCAACCCACAGTTTCCAAGATTTTTCCTTACCCCTAATCCAGGCTAGAGCAACCTCCGAATCAGACCAACAAATAATGAATTGAATTGAATTGAATTGAATTTATTAAAAACTTGAATGGCAGTTTACAAAGAAACTGAAAAACTCAAGTAACAAATATTAAAATAAAATAGTTAGATTAGAATATATAAAAATATATGTACAATACAAATTTATGCATTATTGTGTTAAGTTATTAAATTGGAATAGTTCAAGGCAAGTCCCATTTCCGTACGCAGGTTGGTAAAAAACTGTCATAAAATCTACTTGTACGTGTTTTAAAAAGTGGAATGTTTCTAGCATTTCTAAGGTTATATGAATAAGATTTCTTTCTAGGTAAAAGGTCAGAAGTTTTACTTGAAGTGCCAAAACTGTTCTCGTAAAACCGTTCACACAAGGAAACCCTCCGATCAACAAGAGTGGGCAGATTGAGTTCGTTCAAACCGTCTTTATACGATAAATCAGGATAGATAATTTTCAGAGCCCGGCGTTGAATTTGTTCAATTTGGTCGCACAAAAATACAGGCAATGAAAAATGCCACACGGGGCAGGCATACTCTAGCACAGGTCGTATGAAGCTACAGTATACATTTCTAAGATCCCACACTTCAACGCCGTTTCGTTTCAATATTCGAATTGCAAATAGACGTTTACTGGCTTTGGAACATATGTGGTCAATATGCGTCGTCCACTTTAAATCAGCAGACAAGTACACTCCCAGAAGCTTAACAGTGTGGACAACTTCGAGATGTTGATTGTCTATAGATAAAGCAGGGAACGAATGTGGGGCGCTAGACAGAGATATATTGAATTCTTTAGTTTTTGTGACATTTAATTTCATATTATTCTTAACCGACCATTGATTTATGTAGTCGATCTCACGTTGTAAACTGGATGACTGCAAGTCAAATGATTTAATGATTTCAGTAACCGCACAGTCGTCAACATATTTGTACAATGGTGCATTACATCTCAGATCGTTCACCATAATAAGAAAAAACAAAGGGCCTAATTTGGTTCCCTGAGGCACCCCAGCTGCGATTTGTTTCCAACTTGATTTGTGAGTTCCCACTTTAACACGTTGTTGTCTTTCTTGGAGAAAGCTCGAGCACCAGTTTAAAAGCACCGGAGGGACCCCAAGGATTAAAAGTTTATGCATGAGAATGTTGTGATCAATTCGATCGAAGGCTTTTGCAAAATCGATTAAACAAGTTCTGATCATCGTGTTTGGTGCTTCCAGGGCAGAAAGCCAATAATGAACTAAGTGTACAAGGGCATGTGTAGTAGACGATCTTTTGACACTTCCAAACTGGTATGGATCGATATGTGGCATTACAATAGGTGCAAGCCAACTAAACACAAAACTTTCGAGAATTTTGCTTAGAACAGTAGTTAAAGAAATCGGTCTGAGATCAGATTCGATAGATTTTGGTTGAGTGATCTTTCCAAGTGGCAATACATCTGCTGATTTCCATAGTTTAGGGACTTCGCCATTCCTAATCGACGCGTTAAAAATGGAACAAACTGGCTGACTTAAATTAACTGCGCAACTTTTCAGCAGCCAATTCGGAATTTCGTCTGGGCCAGTTGCCTTACGCTCGTTAATGCAGGATAGACGAGCCTCCACAGCTTCGGGAGAAATTATGTACAAATCTGGGATACAAGTGACTGGGATCGGTTGGAAATGTAGGGTAGGAATATCGCTAGAGACTCGATAGAAGGAATCACTAATGGCCTCGGCTAGTTGTTTATCCTTGAGTACGGAACCATTTACAAGCATGCTCATTGGAGGTTGCTGTTTTGATAAGCCGGAGAGCATTTTTATGTTGTCCCACCACTTTTTAGGATTAATATCTTGCGTGTGTCGGATTTTGTTTTGGTAAAAACGTTTACGAGCAATTTTACAGAGTTTTGCGGTCTTATTTCGGTAAATTTTGTATTGTTTGGTGTCGTTTCTTACCCAGGCGAGTTGGCGCTTTTTGATGTAGCCTTTGATATCTTGAGTAATCCATGGTTTATCACGGGTGTAGGTTTTAACGGAACGCATTGGAAGGCAAAAATTGATGGCGTTTGAAATCGTACTCTGAAAGACATCGAGTTGTTCTTCGCATGAGTTAAGTCTATAAATTGGCGTCCAGTTTATATGGTCTAGTGTTGAAATCAAAACACGTTTGTTTGAAGCCTTGCATTCACGTTGTTGGATTCTAATAGTTGGAGCGCTGGGGTTTTCTCTACACGATGGTTGCAATAAAATACTACGATGATCAGATGAGCCAATAGGAGGTAAGATGACAGAGTTGTAATAGGACGTCAAGTTGGTGTAGGCTTGGTCAAGGATATTCTTTCCCCTAGTTGGTTCTGTAACGAGTTTTCTTAATTTAAAGGAACAACAGAGGTTACCTGGATGGAACTGATTAAAGTCTCCTAGAACTAGAATGCCAGAGTTCGGGTAAGTTGTTAGGAGTTGGTCCAAGCATTTAAAGATGTGGGACCTAAGGTGCCGGTCGTCGTTACGTGGGGGATGATAAATAATTCCTAGTAGAATAGAGTTAATTCCTCTGGGTAACCGATCAGTTTTTAACACGAACCATTGGCTTTCAACTTCCGGATCGCCCAAGTCGCATACTTCAAGGACGTAAAGGTTAGCACGTATAAAGGTACAAATTCCGCCCCCACCTAAGTCATTATTCCTGTCTTTTCGGTATGTTACATATCCAGGTTGAGATATAAAATTGTTAGTTACATTTGAATTCAACCATGATTCGGTAATAAC
>CACRXK020003923.1:0-23871 GCA_902702795.2 Paramuricea clavata | reverse complement strand
AGCAAGGCGAGGGTTTCTGCATGCATGTATTTTCTAGTAAGCATTATAAATCACTAGTTTTAACTATGCTGGCATAGAACCACTATTATGAAAACTGAATGCACTTGTATCAGACTAAGCGGACCAGCAGGAGACTTCCAATGCCCATTCGGATTTTTTTAGTCGAACACGAGTTGTCTTCTGCGATTTTTCCTGCTGAAACCAGAAGTTGCTTGAAGCTAACGAGTGCGTTATATCATTCTATGATAGTTGTAGAAGAATGGATTTGCTGGAAAATATTTCAATGTAAACGTGTGATGCGTGAGAAGGATTTATTCTTTCAGCTGCGTTGTTGTCATTCGCTTCAGGTTACAAAAGCCGGTTCGCGTCAGCTACGTTTTGCGATTTTTCCTGACAAAACGACAAAAGGTTTTAAGATCTAGTTTACTTTATACCATTCACTATAATGTAGTAATGAATGAATTTTAGAGTTTAGGGAGCTACAGCTGGTCTTCTGCTTTACACAGCGAAATATAATATTGCCGATCACTTGTGACAATATGGCGCAGCATGAATTCACGTCTTGATTTCAATATGGCGCAGCATGAATTCACGTCTTGTAGCTCGTGATAACAATTTCCCGCTCCCTACCCTGCTGGTGGCCAATGTCCGTTCTATAATTAATAAAATAGACGAACTAGAGTTGGTAGCTCAAATTAACCAAGTTGAGGTCATATGCATTACTGAATCTTGGCTTAACACCTCTGTTGTGGACTCAATGATTTCGTTATCGAACTTCATCCAATTCAGAAATGATCGCACATACTCCTGCGGTGGCGGCGTTTCCATTTATATTAAAGAAGAAATTTACTGTAGGAGGCTCGAGCATTTCGAGGATTCAGCCATTGAATCCCTATGGTTACTACTTAGACCCAAGCGTTTACCAAGATCTATATCCGCTCTTCTACTTGCAGTCATTTACCACACCACCTCCTCCGGCGCCAACGAGAACTTTGAACTGTACAACCATATCCAGCGTAATGTCGAATCCTTCCTTTCTCTGCATCCTGATGGTCTCGTGTTTGTGACTGGGGATTTTAACCCTGTCAGTACATTATTTGATGGTTGAAAAGATTGTCCGGTTTAACTCAAATTATTAATGTCCCAACACGTCACAACGCCATATTGGATTGGTGTCTCACAAATGCCAAGAAAGTCGTTTTTTATGTAAGCCAGCTTCCTCCTATTGGCTCGAGCGACCATAATGCCATTTTAATAAAACCCCATAAAGATCGTCTGGAGAATTCGTGTAATAAACGAGTATGCAAAAGAGATTTAAGAGATAGCAGTATAAGACATTTTGGTCAAACTATTACATCTACCGATTGGACGGAGATATTCGAAATACCTGATCCTAACATGAAGTACCGGAGATTTAATGAGGTAGTTTCTGCAATGATGGATTGTTTTTTCCCCAATAAACCAACTAGTGTTAGGGAATCTGATAAACCATGGATGACGTCATCGCTTAAGTCCTCCATTAGTAAGCGACAAAAATCACTTCATAAGTACGGAAGAAATTCACAAGCATATAGATTTTGGCGCAATAGAGTTCAACGGGATGTTAAAGTGGCACGTAGAAAGTACTATGCCAATTCCGTGCAGAAGTTGAAAAGTGCAAACCCTTCCAGATGGTGGAAAGAGGTTAAATCCATAGGGGGCCTCTCTTCTCGGGAATCTTGGGTACATCAACTACTTTCTGAAGTAAACCCCACCTGTGAGGACCTTGCTGAGTCATATAACGGATATCTTGTTGGACTTACTTCGCATTTTAAACCCTTGTTAGAATGCACCGATGACCAGGAGACAGAAGTTCCCAACCATCTACTCGTAAATATAGGGCAAGTTTATTCAGTGTTGCGACGTCTTAAAACGACGAAGTCTCCTGGCCCAGACGGTATCCCAAATAGGATCCTGAAAACCTTCGCTTTTGAATTTGCCCCTATCATAATGGACATATACAATACATCAGTGCTCCAGGGAGTCTTCCCTGATCAGCTAAAACGTTCTATCGTTGTTCCCATTCCAAAAGTGTCACCACCTCAGACTATTGAGGACGATTTAAGACCTATATCACTCACAGCTCAGGTATCTAAAGTGATGGAAGGATTTATGCTACAGTCCCTCATGTCGGAAGTGGGTCTTAAATTGGACCCAAAGCAATTTGCTCTTCCGGGAAAGTCAACCACTCAGGCACTCGTTTATCTCCTCCACTTGATTCATGCTGCTTTAGATCAAGGCCACTGCTCTGTAAGAATCTTTTTTGCTGATTTCAAAAAAGGTTTTGATCTCGTCGACCATAATGTCATTATTGATGAACTTTTAAAATTACAAGTGAGTCCTGCCATTATAAGATGGATAAAGTCGTTCCTTACCTCCCGCGAACAGTGTGTTAAAATCGGACCATCCTTTTCCTCATGGAAACCCGTTAACGGTGGCCTACCTCAAGGAACTAAACTTGGCCCTCTTCTCTTTGCCATTTTAGTCAATTCCCTCCTACAGGACTGGAATGGGCGGATAAAGTTTGTAGACGATGCTACTGCACTAGAAATTGTTCCACGTTGCTCTCCTAGCTTGCTACCTATTCTCGTAAATGATGTATCTCAGTATGCCTCAAGTAGAGGAATGAAGCTTAACAGTAAGAAATGTAAGGAGATGACAATATCCTTCCTCCAATACCACCTTCCACTTGATAATGCGATCTATATAGATGGTTCGCCAGTGCAATCAGTATCCTCCTTTAAACTGCTCGGTGTGCTACTGAGAGAGGATCTATCTTGGTGTGATCATGTCGACTATGTGATTAAAAAAGCAAATTCCAGACTCTATGCATTGCGGAAGTTAAAAAAGGCTGGGTTAAGCGATAAAGACCTTGTCACTATATATTCCTCCTTCATTCGGTCCCGAATTGAGTACGCTTCACCTGCGTGGTCAACGCTGACCCAAGGCCAGTCTGACCTTATCGAATCGATACAGAGAAGAGCATTACGTATCTTGCTTCCCGAAATGTCGTATCAAGACGCATTGAATTATACTGGTCTAAAAAAGTTAAGTACGCGTAGACATAATTCCTGTGAACAATTTATTCGGAAATTGAAGCTTGACAATGGTCCTATAAATCCTCTTAAGGATGTTGTTGCAACTCGTATACATCCAAATACTCATAATTATAATCTTAGGTCCGAATCAAGCTGGTCACTCCAAACGAACACAGAACGGTTTCAAAATTTTATAACTGTCAAATATAATTATTAATGTATTATTGATTTAGTAGTACTCGTGTATATTAATTCAGGGACCCAATTATAATTTGTGGACAGATTTAAACTGACTATTCAGAACGAACATTGAACGGTTTGAACTCAATTTTATCTGTAAATTTAATTTTTAATGTATTTACTTATAATCATGTAATTCAGTAGAGACTGCAATGTGATTAATTAAACAGATTATTATTATTATTATTATTATTATGGCCTGTCTTCTGCGATTTTTCCTGCACGCACACAATGGTGAATCGCAATGAAAACCGCGTCAAATGATGCGCACAATGATGTCGATGAATGAAAATCTTTACGGTATTGGCTGCATTAAAACTGTTGCAGTAGTTTAGCGATTTGTGCAGATTATCACTGTTTTAGTGCGAATCTGAAAATGAATGTGAAACTAGGGGAAATTTCAATATGGAACAATAAAATCCGGGGGGTCAGTCATTTTATCATTCTGCACATAGAGCAATTTCAAATACTTTTTCCGCGAAAACAATATGACCAAGCATTATAAAATATTAAATATGCTGGCATACATCTTCTATTAAGAAAAAAATGCACTTATATCAGACTAAGCGGACTTGCAGAAGAATTCCAATGCCCACCCGGATTTTTGAGTCCAGCACGAGTTCCAACGAGTTGTCTTCTGCGATTTTTCCTGCTGTAACCAGAAGTTGCTTGAAGCTAACGAGAGCGTTATATCATTCTATGGTAGTTGTAGAAGAATGGTTTTGCTGGAAAATATTTCAATGTAAACGTGTGATGCGTGAGAAGAATTTATTCTCTCAGCTGCGTTGTTATATTGTCATTCGTTTCAGGTTACAAAAGCTTGTTCGCGTCAGCTACGTTTTGCGATTTTTCCTGACAAAACGACAAACGGTTTTAAGATCTAGTTTACTTTATGCCATTCACTATAATGTAGTAATGAATGAATTTTAGAGTTTAGGGAGCTACAGCTGGTATTCTGCTTTACACAGCGAAATATAATATTGCCGATCACTTGTGACAATATGGCGCAGCATGAATTCACGTCTTGATGGTCTGTCTTCTGCGATTTTTCCTGCACGCACACAATGGTGAATCGCAATGAAAACCGCGTCAAATGATGCGCACAATGATGTAAATGAATGAAAATCTTTACGGTATGAGCTGCATTAAAACTGTTGCAGTGGTTTAGCGATTTGTGCAGATTATCACTGTTTTAGTGCGAATCTGAATATGAATGTGAAACTACGGGAAATTTCAATATGGAACAATAAAATCCGGGGGGTCAGTCATTCTATCATTCTACATATAAAACGATTTCAAGTACTTTTTCCGCGAAAAAAAATACGGCTAAACATTACAATTTTTTTTATATGTTGGCATGGATCTACTATTAAGTAAAAAATGCATTATATCAGACTGAGCGGACTTGCAGGAGTGTTCCAATGGCCACCCGGATGTTTGAGTCCAGCACGAGTTCCAACGAGTTGTCTTTTGCGATTTTTCCTGCTGAAACCAGAAGTTGTTTGAAGCTAACGAGTGCGTTATATCATTCTACGATAGTTGTAGAAGAACGGATTTGCTGGAAAATATTTCAATGTAAACGTGTGATGCGTGAGAAGGATTTATTCTCTCAGCTGCGTTGTTGTCATTCGCTTCGGGTTACAAAAGCCTGTTCGCGTCAGCTACGTTTTGCGATTTTTCCTGACAAAACGACAAACGTTTTCAGGATCTTGTTTACTTTATACCATTCAGAATAATGTAGTAGTGAATGGATTTCAGAGATTAGGGAGCTACAACGGGTATTTTGCTTGAGACAGAGAAATATAATATTGCCGATCGCTTGCGACAATATGGCGCAGCATGAATTCACATCTTGATCGTCTATCTTTTGCGATTTTTCCTGACTTCACATTTTGCGCTAAAGCCCTCAAAATACATTTGTTCAATGCGTAATGTTCTGAAGAAGAATGAAATTCGTTAACAAGTTTATTGCGTAGAAAGAAACTCGACATTTTATACGCCAGACACCTGATCTATTTTCATATTTGAATCTGAATGTGAATCTGAAATTGCGAATCTGAAACTGTAAAGCCGACCGTTGGTAAAATGCGATAGGGTAAAAGGACTTTACTTAATATAGCTGCTTCTAATGATGGGCTCTACTTCAGTACTTCATTATATTCTTTCACTCACAACCGTTCGTTAAGTTCACATTGAGAATCTATTACATGTAGTTGCGTGTTTTTGTACACGAAATAGACCAGAATTTGAGCCTCTAGAAAACCTCGGCAAGAAACGCGTGCATGTTTTGCGCGACAGGCTGATAGCGCGTCTACCGACGTGACGAAACTCACACCAGCACTCGTACGCAATCTTGTTTGCATCTGTACTATATCTACTGTAACCCTATAAAGCAGTGCAGTCAGTTTTTATGCATTTACTATGCATGCTGGAAGTGGTCTGCAATTCTCCCATCCCAGCATGCCAAATATCATCTGACTATCCAACGATATGCTACTGCTCGAAGATATCTAAATAATCAAACAGTGAGTCGTTAATTTCATGTTTGCAAATACTACTAAAGAAGTTAGGCCTACTTATGTATGGTCGGAATATATATAAGATTTGCCTACCAAAACCCAAGGCTAAGTCAAGTCACTGTTATTACCCATTAGTATACTTTATTCTAATATATACATATAAAAAGATAAATTATAGACATACTGTATAACAAAGAATACAAGATATCGTTTAGAATACAAATATATACAAGAAATAGTGATATTTAATTATCTTGGGTTCTGCTTGTTGGTTTATGATACTTTTTCCCTGACTTTATATCAGAGAAAATTAAGCACCTGCGTCTCTAGTAGGTTACTGTTCGATGGGTGACGACTATTATCATATTACAACATATAGGCTAACATAACACTTGCAGAACTAGTATGGTTCGATGCTGAATTAATATAAACGAGTATGTTTATGACATTCAGTATATAGTTCATAATTTCCAGTCTTATCCGTCTGACCGTGTAGCTCAGTTGGTAGAGCGTCGATCTAGTAATTCGAAGGTCGCGGGTTCAAGACCCAGCCGCTCCAGACAATATCTTTCTGCTTGGCCAGTTACGCTGGGTAGGGAAATTATGAAATACACACTCGAGAACATTTTCAACTTTTCAACTTAGTGCATAATCCCACTGCTGTGTGATGCATTCTGCGTCCTTGTCCTCCAACGTAAATTTGTTAATGCACTCCAAAATTTCCTTACAGCATCTATATTCTCTAGCGTCCTGCAATAATTCGTCGCTACAATGTCCACATGAGCACCTTAATTTAAAATAAACTCGCATATCAGACGAAACAGGGTAATAAATAGTCGAGGAACGGGTTAATATAATATTACTTTTATAACTTTACTTACCATGAATTAACAGCTACATTTTTCTTAAATCTCGCCTCAAGAGTATCATGAAGAATGCCGTCTTCGTCTGTTTGATATTCCTCGTAGTCACTATATGCGACTAGCTCAAATGATATGGCTGAACAACAGACGATTGTTCAGCGATGTCCTCATTATCTGTTGACCCTTCTGTCTCTGTCTGTGATTCAAAGCTTTCGTTATCGCACATTTTTATAGCGAAATATAAAGGCAACTGTCTGATGTTCGTGTTATTTTGTTGTTTTCGTATAGTGAAACACTTCGGCGTGTCATACTGCATACGTCACAAGGCCCGGGACTCTAGGTACCAGTCTTTCGCCAGTAGATAGTCGAAAAAGCGAACTTTGATCGTAAAATTAACAAACTTCTGGTTCGAATTTTTCAACAAGGTTTGTATTTTTATGATCGCAAAAGACCAAATTTTCAGAAAATGAAAAAAAACGATATCGAAATTTTCATTTCATATACACTTTAAGTTCGGAGCTGAATGGTTGTTTAATATTTTAAACATCAAGACCGACTTATTCATTTTATGTCTGTCGTTCAGATTTTTCCATGACATAGCATGGAGCAAATCTGTCGACCTGACATCATAATTGGCACCTGTCATAATTCTTGCCGCCCTATTTTGTAGTTTTTGTAATTTCTCTCTGAGCATGCTTCCACAATTATCCCATAAAGATGAACAATAGTCAAAATATGGGAGAACGAGAGAATTATATAAATTTTGTAGTGTTTCGGACGGTACAAACGGCTTTACTCTTTTGATGATTCCAATACCGGAGCCAACTTTCCTACATATTGTGTCTATATGGTTTTCCCAGCTCATTCTTTCATCTAGTTCTACTCCCAGACATGGAAAAGAGGAATATCGAGTAACCGGTTTATCATTTATCATAACCTGTTCATTACCAACTTTGCTTTTTAAGTTATAGGGTGATCCTATAAACATTGCTTTTGTTTTTTTGTGTGAAGTTGCAATTTATTTCGAGAGAGCCATTTGACTATATTTTCTAAATCCTGATTAAGTTTGGTTACTAGTTCGGAGAAACTTGCGGAAGATGCATATATTTGAGTATCGTCAGCATACATGCCGGCAGTTGTGTTTTTCAGACATTCTGGCAAATCATTTATATATAGTAAAAACATGAGGGGTCCCAAGATAGATGAAGCAAAGGCGAAGTCGAAAGCAAAGGCGAAGGCGATGAAGCAAAGGCGAAGAAGAAGCAAAGGCGAAGTATACGTAGATGCCTCTATGTATATAAATCAATAAATGGGATAAATGATATTGATAACACATTTATCCGAAATGCAGATGTTCACGGTTACAATACAAGACATAAGAACGATTTACGGCCAATGAAATCCAGTACTTGCAAAGGACTACTTAGATCAAACTGTGATTTCATTGCGGACTGGAACCTTTTAGATGAAAATATTAGAAATTCGTCTTCTTTATCTAATTTTAAACGTGCTGTTTTTAAATTTTTTAAATCAATATAGAACGAACTTAAACTTTTAATATAGTCTACTTTTTCTATATAGAATAGAACTTTTAACTTTCTCACATAATAATATAACGGAATGTAATATACAAAGCCCTGCTGAAAAGCACTTGAGTAGTGATGTAGGCTGTCTGTTATAAATAAAGTTGTTATTATCCCTGTAGAAATCCGCATACAATTTCCTTAGCCAACGATGTGTGGCCATCGACAACACAAACTTGGCTTCGTTTCGTCAAATAGGATTGGAACCATTTTAGCTCAAAATCTTGAACACCAAACTGGTCTTGCATCTTCCTTAATAGGATTTTATGATCAATGGAGTCAAAGGCTTTCCTAATATCAACTGAAATTAATCCGGTTATTTCTCCATTATCCATATTTTCAAACCAATTGTCACTCATATTTCTATTAATAAGGACAGTGTCGAATGTTTGGGCCGGAAGCCCGATTGAAAACGTGAAAGTATAGAGAATTGTCTATCAGATATTGATAGAGCTGTCCAAATACTTCTTTCTCAAATAATTTGCTGATAATGGGGAAAATAGATATCGGGCGATAGTTTTCACATTTCGTTCTATCTTCTGTTTTATAAACAGGTATATTACCCTAGCTCTTTTCCAATCATCAACATATATCCCAGTAGAACTTGAGAGATTAAATATATAGGTCAAGGATGGGGCAATAATATCGCAAGATAATTTCAGCATTTTGGCTGGTATTCCATCAGCCCCGGTAACCTTGGATACTTTTAGATTTTTCAGGTTTTTTGTTGCATGCCCATATATGGCATGCAACTATCATATAGCTTAAAATTCGTGTCCGTTGGTGGTGAAACTTGCGGCAGATCACGTGGGAGGAGCATAATAACAATAAGCATAATTATAAATTTTGAATCGTGTGCACATTTTCTTCCATGGTTTTCGTTGAGCAAATGCAAAGATTCGGAGAAAATTTACATAATCGAGCGCCTTAGAAAAATACATCGAGGTAGGTAAAGCTTTGCTGTTTTAATTTACTTTATATTCTGTTATTTTGTTGTGATTTTGGAGCCGCTGTGCTCGCACTGATTATTTATCAGGCGTAATATTATATAGCGTGAAAGGCCATGCATGCACGCTATCAAAATACTAAATTTAAATATAATACTCAAACTGAAGTGGAGTTATTGTGCTCGCATTGATTATATTGTGTGCAAAACTTCAAAACTACAGTAAATTTTGTAAATATCATGAAATATATTAAAAATAACAAACAATTCTCATTAATACTATTGAAATTACAACGAAATAGCATTCTACGTCGATAATTTCAATCGTAGTTTAACAATTATTTTCAATCTGCAGTTAAATTCACCGTTTCCATGTTTTTTATACTTTCAATAAGGCTACAATAAAGCTAAATTTGTAGGAAATAACATTATTTAGTTATAAAATAGTAAAGGAAATCTAACAGTCAATCGCTTTCGATAAAACCTTGACCTTGTTCATATTACCGTCGGCTGCAACTAACGATGAACAGTTGCTCATAAAAACATTGCCTTTTCGCGTGATAATCTAAAGTTTTCTTATTTTGACATAATAGCCAATTTTCAATAAATATATTGATATTAAATTTATTGAATCAATATATTAAGTTTCAGGCCAGTTGTACCAAACGTTATAAGCGCTAGCACATCATAACCAGGGGGCGACCTCTGGGGGGGGGGGCGACTGCTTCTGTGTACGGTACTTGCTGAGTGACGAATCATCAATCATGACGAATAGTGCTTACGCAAAAAAAACCCAATGGAAATCGACTTCTGTATAGTATTCTGTGTCATAACGTTTCATGGTTTTGATTCGCCTGAAAACAGACCTACGTTTCGCCCACCCTAAAATTTGCGGGTCGACGGATCCGTAGACTTGCTCCAAGTCTCTCTTTCATTGTCATATCGATCCACTATGGTGTACATTACATGACGTAGCACTGAGAGGCGGAGCGAGAAAGAGAGACTTGTCAACTTCGGAAAATCTCGGTTCAAAACTGAACCGAAAATGCAAGACTTGCTTCAATTGTTTTCTGTCAGTGTTTATATGTATTGATCTAGCACAGTGTAAATAACATGAGTTCCATTATAGTCAATAATACAGAAAGAAGTTGAAGGAAAACAATTAAAGCAAGTCTTGCATTTTCTGTTCAGTTTTCAACCGAGATTTTCCGAAGTTGACAAGTCTCTCCTTCTCGCTCCGCCCCTCCGTAGTACGTCATGTAATGTACACTATAGTGGATTGATACTATATGACAATGAAAGAGAGACTTGGAGCAAGTCTAACGGCTCCGTCATCCTGCGAATTTTAGGGCGGGCGGAACGTAGGTCTGTTTTCACGCTAGCTTTTAATGGCATGCAACATGTACGCACTGCGTACCTATTTTTAGAATATTGGATTCAGTAATTGTATGGAAATAGAATTTTGAATTTTCACCAATTGAATTACAATGCATGTTTTCATAATCCGAAAGACGTCCACATTCAGCAGCGAGTGTTGGGCCAATATTAACAAAATAGCCGTTTAAGTGTTCAGCTATTTGTTTGCGATCATTATATATTATGCCATTAATATTAATTTCTGCAATGTTAGATGATTTCCCACCTTAGGGTGTTTATCAGTGACCATGTTTTTTTCATGTCTTTAACTAGGGAAAATTCCTTAATTCTTGTTTGATAATAGACAGTTTTGGCCCTTTTCATTCCCGAGTTAACTTTATTTCTCTCCGATTTATATTTATCCCAGTGAACCTGGGAATTATATCTCTTTGCTCTCTTTTTATGATAGTCTCTGGATCTTATATTAGTTTTTTAATGTTGAAATTTATCCAGGAAACAGAATTGTGCTTAATGCTTTTATAAATTAAGGGTGCATGTCTGTCAAGAGCTTCCAAATAAAAAGATTTCCAGACATGCCAATTGTCGTTCGGGTTCATATACTGTGTAGCTAAATACCAAGGTATTCTGGACAGTTCCTCAATAAAATCAGTTTCATTAAATCTTTTGAAATTTCTAACTTTGGAACGGGTTTGCCTATATTTAGGCATGGTCACTTTTTTCACTGCAAAAATTAAACTGTTATCTGACATTCCCAAGTCAATAACACCACTATTGGAAATGTTATTGGATTGATTGGTGAACACTAGATCAATTAAAGATGATGATGTGCTTGTGACTCTAGTTCGCTCCTTGATCAATTGCTCTAAGTTATATAATCTGCTCAGAAATATTAATTTTTTGGTACTGGAGTCTTTTGGTGTCTTAATCATATTACAATTTATGTCACCAATAACAATCAACTCCTTACTTTCAGCATCACATTTACTAAGAAATATTTCAAAGAAATCAAATAATTTCATCTCAAAGTTGGGCGGTCTGTACCATGCACTAATGAGAAATGGCCTACTTCGTGGTTTACAAATCTCAATACAAATCAATTCAAGCTCATCTGAATTTATATCCTTCCGCTCATAGAAGGAATATATCTCTCGAATATAAACAACCACTCCACCCCCAAATCTATTACGATCTTTTCGACTCATATTATATCCTGGGATACTTATTTCACTATCTTTTACTGAATTATCAATTTTAGATTCGTTTATAGCAAAAACGTCAATTTCAGAATCGGATAACATCAGTCGAAGTTCATCAACATGTCTTAAGAGACTATTAATATTTAAGCTTGCTATTTTCAGCCCCCTTAGTTTTTTAATTTGATGCAAATAAGAGTCTTTTTTACCTTCAGAGTCAGGCATCGTATTGTTTATCGATGAGTTCGCTTCTTTGACGACTGGGGCATGATCATCCTTAACAGCTCTCCCAGTTGTCGAAGTTCCTTCGGAAAAACCCCAGCACTTGATCGTGAACTAGTTCCTCTAATAAATTTAATGAAGTGAACAGCCAGTAGCGCCGAACCTTTCGCATTAAGATGTAGCTTGGTTGTATGTAAATACCGGCACCACCACCTCTTATCTTATCTCTGTTATTGAACGCGTGAACATAACCTGGAATTGTTACATGTTGAAGTAAAAGATTATTTTCTTTTAACCATGTCTCACTCATCGTGATTATGTCAAAGGCATAGCGTTCGATCATAAGACATAAGTGATCGAAAGTAGAGACCATACTTCGGGTATTAATATGCATGATCTTGAGGCATGTTGTACATGCTTATTAAGAATGTTAAGATGTGTATCGTTATCGTTGTCTGATGTTAGGGAGTTAACCGAGATTGTTTCAAGAATGTCATGACCATAGAAAGGCAACTTTGATAGAACACATTTATGGCATGTCCAACATTGTGGTTGATTGGAATTTAGGTTGTTTGTATAGGCGACTCCGAGACAACTTGCGTGAATAAAATCTTTGCATACATCACATACAAATCTTTTTTGATTTTTATTAACACCTATAAAGGAGCAATTTGCTCTTACCTTACTTACTTACTTACTTGAAGAATGAAGTTCTTTGTAGGGGTGTGCAGGATAGAATGTTTTTGCTATCGATCCAGCTGCATACAGGGTATATGTTGGATAGTTGAAAAATATCCAGCTAGATTCAGGGTATTATTCAAATATATAAATGTTTTTTCTAACCTGTAAAGAAGACCTGAACTAGCTGCGGCTGAGCTTCGCCCTATTCTTGATGTTACATGATGTTCTTGCTTTTTTTCTGCCCAGTCCCCAGCCAAGTTACTCTATGTATATATACTTAACTCTTTGGCTACTATAGAGACAGCTAACTACAGATTTTTAACTCATTTATTGACAGACCTCTACATGTACCTACTGATAAGTAAAATTGTCTGGCATTTACAGACGGTAAATACTAAAGTAGGTCCGTAATAACTTCTGATGTTTCAGCACCTCTACACTTGTTCTCAATTTTTTTTATTTACTAATTATATTTTATTTATTTATATAATACTCTTTCTCGACAGGCTATTTCACGTGACAAATTAGTGCAATTCATTTCGGTGCAAATATCTCCGCATGTACTTGACCTTTCACAGAGCACGATACATTGTTTGAAAGCTTATGAGTTCTGCTATCGATAAGTGACGGTTTGTTTTCATTTGAAATGTGTCACGTGACCAAAAACTGCATAAATTTGCATAAATTATGCAAAAAATGTATCAATTATATTTTAATTTAGCCTCATTGCGACGAAACAACGCATATTTTCCAATGCATTATATTTACGAAAAGTTAGCTTAGGTTATATGGTATATACGAGCCAAGTTTCATAATATTTGACCAACAGGAAATATTTATTTTTATTTTTTGAAATTCACCCTTTAGAAATAGCAGAATCTTACCTTTGATTCCATTGACATGTCTCTGATCTTGTAACCATGCCAGAGCCTCATATAGATATATATTTACATAGTGGTAGTAGTGGCCTTTTGGAATTTAACCTGCCCCACTCATTTTGTCGAGTGGGATCCTCGCTATTATTGGTCGAAATGAAGGTTCTAGGCTATTCGGCAACTCAATTTGGGAAATTCGACCACCATGAAAAACAAAAAATGTGTACAACAATATAATTTGTAGAATAGCTGACACCTTTATGTTCTACCAGTTCAAGGGACAATTTTCCAATTGATTGGGGAAAAGAAACAGTTTGCACAGGCACAAAAAGGTTTTTGAATGACGCTGCTTGAAATGCTACTTCGCATGATATTACAAATTCACCCACAACACACTTCTTCTTTCAATTTTTAATAATAAAGTAAACAATTACATTGAATATACATGAATGTAACACAAATAGTAAGGAAAATTTTATTAAAAAATGAAATGTATGTCAAACATTGAACTGTAATCATAATGGGAAATATGATACAAATCTTCATTTGTTTGACAAATTTGATATTGTACATGATCGTGAGCATACTACCTAAACAAGCAAAAGCAGAAATACTCATGATCATGTTCTCTTACCAGTATAATCACTACTATGCCATACCTCAAAACAATCAAACTTAGCACCAACATGCATGTGTTTATTATTGCACTGCGGAGCACTACAATAAGTATACACATACCTCTGCCCCAAACCTTTCCCATAACAAACAACACAATGCTTCCTCTTCTCAGCAGTCTTAGGCATATGGACAACACAAAACTGATCATGGCGAGGAACAGCCTGCATTGCCTCATACACAGGAGGATTATCATATTCTGCCAACCCACAAATTTGCCTAACTATTTCCTCCCTAAAATCAACAATAGTATGAGTAGACCACGGTGTAAAGCCGGATTATCCGGGTCGCTTGCACGATGCTGCTGAAAAAGAAGAAAACCGTTAACAACTGCCATATCTACTAAGTGGAAGAATAAAGTTTTCCACCATCTATAACACTTACGGGATACATTATGGCAGGCAAGTATTTGATCCGACCTATCTACTGCATTCATGTACTGATTATATCTATAAAATGCATAGGGCTGGTCTACATTTACGCGTTCAAATGCACCTCCTACCTTCGTTCTTCTCGTTGCAAACGCTTTTTCATTCGCGGAATCAATTGATGTTAGCAAGGAAACAGCCTTGTTATCAACCCATTGGATGGCTAACACATTTGATTCCCGCTCCCATCGCATGCTTCCTCGCTCCAACTTCTTTGCCCACACCTTCACATTCCTCAAGGACTTGGGGAAACCCGCCCTGTTAGTTCTACATGTACCTGATGATGGGGTTGCATGCAAAATCAGATCTTGGACTAACTGAGGGGATGTAAAAAAATTATCAAAAAATACATGATACCCCTGCCCCAAATATGGATCCACCAACTTCATCACCACATCATAACCCAGACCATTACCCGACGGCACTCCATGCTCCGACTTACCTATATAAACGTTGAAATCAATAGTATACCCATTAGAACTGTCTGCCAAACCCAGAGCTTTATCCCGCACTTTGTAGCCCTGTTCTTCATGTATTGCCTAATGCCCGACCTATGTTTAGACTTGACCATACGCTCATCCACAGCAATATTCTGGCTCGGTTGATATGACGCATGGCATCTCTCTTTGAATGCCGCAAGAAATTCCTCAACCTTGCGCAGTTTATCGCCAGGCTGCTCGTCGGCGGGATCTACCACATGTAAGAATGCCATAAGGGCTTTATAACGGGTACGGGAAAGTATCTTCCTTGCCCACAGACCGTGGTAAAGGGTCTTTGTGCTCCAATACTTTTCTACGACTGAGTCCACACGTACCAGACCAAAATAAATCAAAAGAGCAATCAAATGATTTATTTCATTATCAGTCGTTTCTTGCCAAGCCCCCTCACCAGTGGTGTAAGTTGTAAACCCCCCAGCTATAAGTCTCATGTATGCATAGCTGTTGGTGTGGGCAACAACTGATGTTATCATCTCGGTGGTGAAGAAGAGACGAAAAAACTCTAGTTCAGTTGTCATAGCTCCCCGCAAGACTTGCCTATCAAAATGAATTCCAGGCGGACGGTTTGGTTGAAAGGGAGGGAGGTCATGCATGGTGTCCGCGTCATTGTAAGACTTACTGCTAGTATTGGCAGTCTCACCACCCCTGGCCCTGCCAGCCCTGCCCCTACCAGCCCTACCCCTATTGCCAGAAGTACTGCTAAGGGAATCAGCCCGTCTCTTAGTTGGGGGTCGGCCCGCTTCACCACTACCCTCCCAATCCTGATCCTCGTCATCTCCTTCAAGGTCACTTCTTCTTCAAAGTCATCATCTTCTTCAAGGTCATCATCTTCTTCATCAGCAAGTTCTTCATCACTATAAAAAAGTAAATAGTATAAGCATACTGGATACATTGTATTATCTTACTTCATATGAAACAAAAATGCATGAATTAATTTTAAAATTCCCCCAGAAGCATATAAACAGTGTAAGCATACTGATACATAGTGCTATCTTGCTTCATACAAAACAAAAATGCATGAATTAACTTTAAAATTCCCCCAGAAGCATATAAACAGTGTAAGCATACTGATACATAGTGCTATCTTGCTTCATACAAAACAAAAATGCATGAATTAATTTTAAAATTCCCCCAGAAGCATATAAACAGTGTAAGCATACTGATACATAGTGCTATCTTGCTTCATACAAAACAAAAATGCATGAATTAATTTTTAAATGCCACGTATGACACGTGCGCAGCGTCATGGTCACACATTTTGAGATCAATTCTCAAACCCTTGATTTTTGTGCCAATACATGACAGAACTCTCAAATAAATGCCATAATACATAAGTTATGTGTATATTTGTTATATTTCAAACCAAATTATAGATTATAGACCAAATTTTCACCGCCAATACCGGCCAAACTTCACGTTTGCGTCGAATGCAAATTTGAGTCGATCGACAATGACATGACAACATCTGTTCGCTAAAAACATATAAATACTTGCCTGAAATCGCTATCAGATGCTACCAAACGTCTGTCCAATTCTTCTTCTTCGCCCGACGATATGCCACCATCATCAGAGTCATTATATTCGTCCTCTAGTTGTTGTATTACTGAACTCAGATTGAGTGAATTCGAAGCCATTATTCGAGATATTAGATCAGGAAAAATGGCAACGCGGTCGTTGCAGCGCACGTCACTTATAATACAAAAAATGCCATAAAAGGCCCGGATCTTGCCGTAAACCAATGAAATTCCAGATACTAGACGATTACATCATGCTGAATCGATTGCCGAGGGTTTTAGGTCCCTACGGAGAAAGGATACCGGCGATTTGTAAGCCCGAAGATTGCCGGCGGAATTACGATCGTTTCACGACGCACGTGCAATTCCGAAAATGCCCATAAAAGTCGTTGTTTGTTTCGTAATCTTACCAAATTTAGGATATAACAAGTTTTCGATCAACCTCGTTCCCAGGCTCTTTGCTCTTGGGAAGCAAAGACCCTGGCTGGGGCTGGTCACGTGGCACGCAGATTCTGCGTGCTAAAATAAATTGTGTCTATGGGTAGGGTGGTAGAGGAGTGGTTTGTCGTGTTTGGAAAATTGCAATTTATGTGTTCTAGTTTCCGGTGATAAAAATGTAATTTGCAACAAGAAATCGTGAAATAAACTGTTTACTAAAAATTCTATTTATCATGACACGACTTCCTGCTATATCAATGTCATCAATAATGAGTGTTGAGTTACATTTCAAACAAGAAGCTGAATCATATTTCAATTGCAAGGAAAGAACACCACACGCTACCTACAGCGTGCGAAGTTGAGCACGCTTCATCGTAGAAGCTACTTTAATATCTTCCACACCGACCGACCGATCAAACGAACGATCTGGCCGTTAAATTAAAGTGTATCCTGTCCGATATTCAAACGGATTTTTTTATAACGTGATCTTTTGGTTTCCGAAACATCGCCAACTGTTTGTAAATAATGCTACTGTATCTTGACTTGTGATAGCACAGGATTAAAACCCGTGTTCTTATGGACTATAAAATTCCTTGCATTGACATTGCTCTCTGGACATTGCTGAAACTCAACGAGCAAGACTTATTTCGAAGTATAGCTATCTGTTTTCACCAGTGAACTCTATTGGTTATCTTATGAACGCCATTCGTTTACGCCAAGACTTTTCCGTGCGTGCTATGGCTATGCGGTACAACGATAATATACAATACGATACATACAGTTAAAAACCATGACCAGCCGACAATTTAAAAAAATAAAGTAAAAAGCAAATTCCGAAAATACAGGACATCTTGAGAATTCAATATATAATTCAAAACAAGACGCAGTTTGAGACTGTAAATTTTCGACTTTATTTCAAAGTCATCTTCAGACAGAATGAAATACAATACTTTACAACACATATATATACAACGCAGAGAGAGAGCATCTGTCATGTGGGCGGAAAGAAGGATTATCCAAGCGAAGCGAAACATGATAGAGAAAAAAGTAATTAACTGAGAATGGATTATTTCGCTATATTTACAACAATGTTTAATATATTAAAAGGAATAAGATTCAGTTCACACTACTCAACGATCAACGACACTACTCAACGACAGAATGAAATACAATACTTTACAACACATATATATATACAACGCAGAGAGAGAGCATCTGTCATGTGGGCGGAAAGAAGGATTATCCAAGCGAAGCGAAACATGATAGAGAAAAAAGTAATTAACTGAGAATGGATTATTTCGCTATATTTACAACAATGTTTAATATATTAAAAGGAATAAGAACCAGTTCACACTACTCAACGATCTTCCTTTGCCTTCTGACAACTCTTCTCCTATTGTAAACCTTGTTTTCAACAGCTACAGAATACTTCACATTACAAAATCTAACAACTACAACATTCTTGCTTTTCTTGAAGCACTGCTTATCAAACATAACAAACCTTTTCTTAACACTGGACTTAAAGCTAGTAAAGAACTACAACTGTTCACATAACACTTTAACTTAATATCTTCTACTTGTCGGGTCTTCCCTTTCTATCTTATTCCTTTTAATATATTAAACATTGTTGTAAATATAGCGAAATAATCCATTCTCAGTTAATTACTATTTTCTCTATCATGTTTCGCTTCGCTTGGATAATCCTTCTTTCCGCCCACATGACAGATGCTCTCTCTCTGCGTTGTATATATATGTGTTGTAAAGTATTGTATTTCATTCTGTCTGAAGATGACTTTGAAATAAAGTCGAAAATTTACAGTCTCAAACTGCGTCTTGTTTTGAATTATATATTGAATACAGTTAAACATCAGACACAAGTATTTTATTTTATTTTATTTTATTTTATAGTATATTTAATATATCATGTTTTACGTGCAGCAATCTTAGCAGGCACATTATAAATCTTATAAAGAGCTTTATTGGCATTGCAAGGGACTAGCTAACAGTCGTGGGTCGTGGGTCGTGGGTAGAATGTCGTGGGTCGTGGGTAGAATGTCGTGGGTCGTGGGTAAAAAGTCGTGGGTCGTGGGTAAAAAGTCGTGGGTCGTGGGTAAAAAGTCGTGGGTCGTGGGTAAAAAGTCGTGGGTCGTGGGTAAAAAGTCGTAAGTCGTGGGTAAAAACGCGTGGGTCGTGGGTAAAAACGCGTGGGTCGTGGGTAAAAAGGCGTGGGTCGTGGGTAAAAAGGCGTGGGTCGTGGGTAAAAAATCGTGGGTCCCGAATAAAAAGTCGTGAATTCCAAGCAAAATATTTCCATATATTTACCTTTCTCCCTTTGGAATGCGTATTTTTTTCTTCTTCTGAGGCTTTCCCAAACTATGCCCAAATATGCGTAGCTTAGAGCGCGTTAAGGCCGGGTTTTTGATATCGGCAGATCGGTTTATAAATATTATAACCAAGTGTGGATGAAACAGTGCAACTTCACGCCCCATATAGTTCAAATATTTGGACGTTATAATCTTATAGACAGATAAATTAGTTACTGCAATTCTTCAATAAGAATATGGCTCAAGGCCACATGTACGAAAGCTGAGTAGCACTATCCACTCGATATTATAGTCAAATTTTTATAACCGGCAATGGCATCATATGTTTTCAAAGCTATATATGGAACTGCGAAGTATAGCTAACCATTTAATTAATGAAATAATATGACATTTGACTTATATATGGTCTTCATGTATATACTATACAAAGAATTCGAAGATCGCCGGTCTGCAAAATAATGATGCATCGATATCCATATCGGTAATTTTGTTGTTGATATTACCGACATCGTCGTAAACATTACAAGATAATATATCTCTAGACCAACCAATGTTGCTGTTATTTAAAACTGCTGAAGTCTATCCTAAACGATTTCTGAAATATCGCAAACTACAAACGGAACAAACCTTGCATGTAAACAATGCTACTCCGGCTGTTATTAAATAAGCGCTGTGAAATTTCCAAATTCCAACTTGCCATTGACTTCGCTGAAACTTGATGCTCAAGAAATATGTAGAAGTATACCTCTCTGTTATCAAACCTACGGTAAAATAATCCGACAAAAGCCTACTGAAAGATAAGTCAAAGCATGAATGTTACAAAATACTGTATGTGTCACTATGTGACTGTATATTTGTAACTTATATGTTTGACATTAGAAAATACAAATCACATCATGATAGATTTGACACTAGATTCACTACTTCTTGGTATGTATACATCATGGTATGTATTTAAGTGAAATCTCTCAAATGCTTTCTTTTATTTTTCCCTAGTAAATTAACAGACATTGCATTATTAAATTAACACTGTCCAAGTGGAAATTTCTCGCTTATTACTGTAAGAACATCGATCAACAAATTAGTGAAGCCCTGAATGTCAGAATTTAGCTATTTATGACAGGCTTGACAGCACTATTTCGTATTGAAGAATTACAATATTTATCTGTCTATAAGATTACAACGTCCAAATATTTGAGCTATATGGGGCTTGAAGTTGAACTGTTTCATCCACACTTGGTTATAATATTTATAAACCGATCTGCCGATATCAAAAACCCGGCCTTAACGCGCTCTAAGGGGCTGTTTATATGAGGCGAGCCAGCTCGGGTACCCAAGCTAGCTCGCTTTAGGCGGGATCCCGTCTTTGTTAACATTTCCTACTAAATTTCATGTTGCGTTTACATGAGAACCGAGCTGGCCCGCCTGACCGAGGTCCCGCTTCGTGTGACCCGAGACCTCGGGTAAACGGGCTGGGTAGTTTTCCATATAAACGCATTTACCCGAGCTGGCTCGGCTTTTAAGTAAAATAATGTCTTTGTGCGCATGCCCAAATGCACGTGTTCATTTTCAAGATGGCGGAAGAACAACAAGTTTCTTCGTGCAAAGTTTCGGCAAAAAAAACTTCAAAAGCGCGTGGAAAACCAAAACCGAAGCAATTTCGTTGGGAAACAGGAATGGTGGAAAACTTGATAAAATGCCTTCAAGCTTATAAGAGTGAAATGGAATACAAAAACGTTGATTTCGATGGCGATCGACCAGCTCAGTACACATGGGTCAGACAAGAAATGGCAAAGTTGTATGATGAAGATACCTCAATATTTGGACCTGTATTTCTCTCCCCTCCAAGTATACCATTTTCGACCATGTGCAAGGAAGAAAAAGAAGAATATACAAAGCAAAATCAGGCTGAAAATGAACTGACCAAGAAGGGATATTCACGAATCAGGGAAAAGATTAAAGATATAAGACAAAACTTTTCTCAAGCAGTGACAAACGGCCGACGAAGTGGAAGCGGAAAAATCGTATTCGAGTTCTACGATGAATTAGTTGTAATCTGGGGAGGTTCAGCTGCCACTAAGCCCCTTGAATTTGGTGTGATATCGGATAACTTCCAGGGTGCAGAGCAGGAGAGTGAGGACAATACCCTCGTGAATTCAGTAGTAGTCGAAGATGACAACGTAAACGAACAGACAACTTTAAATGAGCATGACATGGCAGATCTTGACCTCGATATTGACCAGCCTGATGGTAATATACATGATGTCATCAAAGCAGCTGAAGTGGCCCAAAAAAGAAAAATTAGTAACCAAATCCCACACCTCATTGACAATAAGCGAAAGCACCTAGAGAAGGCTCTCTCAGCTGCACAGCGAGATAAGCTGTTACTAAACGAGGCAAAAGAGGATTCTACATTTCGCAAAAATTTGGCAGAAGCAACACGGCAGTCGACAGAATCTTTTGCAATTGCATTAAAGGATGTGAGCACTTCCATCATGAATGTTGGAAATGGAATTTCTCGATCTATGGAAATGATGTCACAAGCTATTATGGCTCAGGTAATGTCCAATTCTCAGCCTCGGGGGCCATTTAATCAAAATCTCTTTTACCAACATGGTGAAATGTCACACCCACCCCCAGTATTTCAAACCCACAATGGTATGTACCCTCATAACCCACCATGTCCAAGTAATAGCAACATTGAACCAAACAACGAATAAACAGCTTGTTTCTATTTACATCTTACAATTTAGGTAATATAGAGCAGCAGACTGTTGCATATATTTGAGTTTGGAATGTTAAATTGATATTGTTAGGGTTTCTATTAATAACATCTGTTATTCCATATTATGTTGAAGCCTGGTTTTCACTAAACTGAGCATATTCACTAGTGAGGATAGCCAAAACATGAAGTGCAACCATAAGCAAACTTAGCAAAAATATCAAGGACTTACATTCTTTTTGTGCTTGCATCAGTGTTGCACAACTGAGGACAACCTCTTATGCTGTTTATGTTACAGTATATATAAGCTCACCAAAGCCTACGGCTCTTGTGTTATGCTTATGCTTGCGTTGCTTCATTGAAAACCATACAGGCTTTAAATAAACTGGGTTCATGTAACTAAAAAGCACAGCATGAGCACTGTTCTTTTGAAAGTTTTAAAATAAAAGTTATTTAGAAGACAGTGATGAATGTTAACACTGGCTTAACTTGAACTTAATTTAGTGAACATTATGTATATATATTTATTTATATATGTAACATTGTTATTGTTTTTGATTAATAAACATCAAGTTTTCAATCTTAGAGTACCAGATGATCAGGTAAATTATCCCGAATGTAGTTTGTTATTGTTTTGCGAACCACACCACCTTCACTACGATCACCTGAGTACACTGGGTCAACAAGGTGTCGGTTTTGATCTTCATTTTTTTTATACAAATCCATTTGGCATTTAAGAAGATCTTCATCAACATAAGATTTGTTAATTTCGCAATAATTGTGCAAGACACAACATGCATATACAACAACTGGAATTGATTCAATCTTTAAGTCAACTTTTTTTGTAAGAACTGACCACCTTGCTTTCAGTCGACCAAAAGCACATTCTATTGGATTCCTAGCTGCTCTTAGAAGAGTATTAAAAATTACTTCTTCATTTGAAGCACATGTGGCATATTCCTTCATGCAGAATGGAGTCAATGGGTATGCAGGGTCCCCAATTACATAGTTTGGTATTTTTTCTGAGCCTGGGAAAACAGACAGTTGTATCATTGGAATTTGGCCAGAAACTAATTTCTGATTAATAGAGGAATTTGCAAAAACTTTTGCATCATGCACACTTCCTGGCCACCTGCATTCAACATCCATAAATATGCCTCTATAATCACACACAGCCTGTACATTTAATGAATAGAACATTTTGTAGCAAAAGTAATCTTGTGGATCCTTTAGTGGTCGAAGGATAGGAACATGTGTTCCATCTATGCATCCAAAGGCCTGTACAATGCCAAATTTTGTCTCGAACTCACAGACCTTTTTCCTCATTTCATTCTCATCTACAGGTAAGTGCAAATACTTCGGCCCAAGTACTTTTGAAATCACATTGGAAACCTCAACTACAACACCAGAAACTGTACAGACAGCTATACCGAAAGCATTTGCTGTCATAATGAGGGAGCCAGTGTCTTTCAAATAGTACAATGTAACAGCCAGTTTCTTTGCACTATCTAGTGCTCTGTGGTTAGGTGAACTGGGATCGGGTGAAATGTAAGGTTTAAGCTCAGTCTCAAGTTCTAGAAACGATTCTTTGGTCATGCGGAAATTCTTCATCCAGAATTCATCAGGTGCTTCGCCATTTATCATCTTTATCCACCATTGATCTGATCTGCCAGGTTTAAACCAACAACTTCTATTAC
>CACRXK020003922.1:6800-31355 GCA_902702795.2 Paramuricea clavata | reverse complement strand
GCAACGTGTCACTATTTAATAAACTTATGTACAATTACAAATCAAGCCCACAAATCGTTGGATATACTCTTACCGCTCGTTGCAAATCACGCAGGCGCCTATTTAAAAAGCCCCAGCAACTTAACGCTCGAGAGAGCGTCTTGTTCCAATTCCAAATATCATCATTTCAAAGATGCCAGCGAAAAAGAAAGCCAAAACAGACGAGAAATTGGTTCAAAACTTTTTTATGGACCGATGACGAAGTATCCCTACTTCTACGCTTTTGTAACAAACTTAAATTTATCGACAATATATACTGCACAAACCAGATAAAATTGAGAGGATGTAAATAATTGGAATACCCAACAACAATTTTTGTTAATAAGTTCTTTGTATGTTTGCATGGTGATAAAATATAATAGTTTTGTTTGTTAAATTTACGTGGTGTTTCCACAAACAAAACTATTATAATTTTTGTTAATTTCATTATTTTAAACTGAATTCGCGCCAAAATATTTTGAATAATATTAACCGTAATGAAATTCTTACGGTTAGGCGTTCACACGGCACTCTGACGGTAGAATTTCGTTCCGTTTTCAAACTCTTATGGTTAGCGTTACGGTTTCACATTTTTCCATACCGGCATCGTGCGAACGCAACCCCTAAGGGACCGGTCATTATTTATGGTGGGGGGTGGCACCGAAGAGAAATGTTTTTTGTGGGAAAAATTTTGCTGACCCAACCATTAAAAAGTCAAAAATTTGATTACCCAACCTCAAACATCAATTAAAAAATAAATACCCACCCCTGGCCAAAACCTTTACAAAAGGATACCATTCAGCTGTCACACATGTCCTTTTAATTGCCACTTTTGTGTGATGAGTTTGATAACGGCTTGTGAAATTTTCTGCAATCTAATCTTTCATATTGTCTGCACATGTAGTTTCTTGATTCGCATATTGTATTGACATATGATTGATGACATTGCTTTTTAGTCTCCAATATTTCAGTGAGTCATGCTTTGGAAATGACGGCAATATTTTTTTATTACCCAACCCTTGAGTTGTTTTGTTTTTCATTTACCCAACCGTTTACTTACTTAAAATTTTGTTCACCCAACCCTTTTCTCTTCGGTGCCACCCCCAGCCATAAATAATGACCGGTCCCTAAATGTGCACCAAATGGAGAACTACTCAATCAAATTCCTTTTCGAGTTAGGTTATTGGTATTACAATTAATCATTATCAACAGTCAATTAATTGTTTTTAATAAATTATGACACAATGAGTAAGTTGAATTTGCCAGATGGTTCAGCATCCAACCGTCCTATGTACGACCACTCCTGAAAAATAAGAATAAACCAACCGTCCTATGTACGACCACTCCTGAAAAATAGGAATAAACATATCACCATATCTAACCTTCGTTTCATCCTGATGACATGTACTGTATATAACCAGGGTAGGCTGAAGTGGTTTTGAAATATATACCAAAACATGTAACCCAAACGAAAACCCCTTATTGTTATTGCTAGAAAGCCAGAGAGGACTGCAAAATCAACATCTGACCAAGCCTCAGCTCAAGTGTCTGACCATGACCATACCACTGTCGAAGTACTAGACCCTGAACAAGTCGCAATTGAAATACCGGACAACAACCTCACTGTTGAACCTCACTCAACCTCGCTCACTACAAAGAACCTCACTGTTGTTGAAGCTGTTCCATCAGACGATGATTTTGAAGAGATACCTGAAGATAAGGAAGTGGACAATCGAATTGAAAGAAAAATTAAAAAGAAGAAAAATCACAAAAGTGAAAGTGATTCTAAAGAAAAAACTGGTATGCCCATTGCCTACATTTATGTAGTACAGTATGTACAATGCTCTACATTACACAGACAATATAAATATTGCCTCAAACTTTATGCTCAATACAAAATAAATTTTTCTAGACGTATTGTAATTAAGTCTATACCATGACTGAGCCCATTTTACCTGTATTGGTTTAAAATTGCCCTAACATTCCATTTGAAAACTCAAGAATTTGCCACATCGAAGCGGACCGTTTTGGGACAGTTAGGTTAAATAGACCCTTGAAGTGGAAATGTACCCTTATGTGCCATATTGTTACAGTTAGTGTACTTACATTTAGTTAGTTTCAAAACTGCTCATTTATTATTTTTTTCTTTCAAGCCACAGATCTTAAGGTTGTTAATTGTACTGCTTGCAGTAAAAGTATCCAAACCAAGAGAGGAAAATTTTGCCGACATCCAGATCTCAATACAATAGTATGCAAGGTTTGTTCTCCGTACTGGAATAATTTTCACATTTTAACAAAATACAATATTTTTTTTGTTTCTGATATAGACCTTATTCATAAATCGTGACGAGGCCTCGTATCCTAGGATACGGGGAAAAAACGCGGGAAAACAACGGAAACGGCTTGTTTCTTGTTGCTTTTTGCGATTTATAACGATTTTTGTGTGTATTTTTAAGACTTTGTGCCCACAACGAAAGCGGGAAACGAGTATATTATAAAAGCGACCGGTTTTTCTCCCGTTTTTTTTGTGGAAAAAATGACAACGTAGCGACAGTGTTTATCCAGAAGCGAAAAACAGCATTTTACTGAGATTTTAACGTCAATATAAAGGTTTATATTCCGTGAAAAATCAAGACAACTATGGAATGAAAGTATAATTTTTCGAATTTGACATTAAAATGAAAGAAAACAACAGGTCAAAAATCACAAGAGAACGTCAAATGTCA
Source organism: Paramuricea clavata (assembly GCA_902702795.2). Taxonomy (NCBI): domain Eukaryota; kingdom Metazoa; phylum Cnidaria; class Anthozoa; order Malacalcyonacea; family Plexauridae; genus Paramuricea; species Paramuricea clavata. Next base: position 28,611 of record CACRXK020003922.1, on the reverse strand, counting down.
TTGATTCGTACGGGAAAATATGAACTATGGCTGTGGCTCGATAACATTCTGCAAGCAGCTTACAAGTTTAAAAAATGAAGGCTACATTACCTGAGTGAGTTGTAATCTTATTTCTTCAACAATAGTTTCATATTTCTTACGATTTTGGTGTTGTATAGACGTTTTGTAGGCTTGTTGGTTGTTTGTTTTAGCCATACAAACTACGACAATAATACAAAGTCAAAGGTTTCCTTTTTCGATTGACTCCAGCATCTTTTGCTTTAAATATCATGTTATATTTTCGCAAAAGTATTTTTTTCAACTTTCAAACTCAGTTTTATAGATATTATTTTCGAAAAAAGCCGTAATATTGACGATAAAAAGCTGCCATAGCCGACAGCAAAAGAAACATTTTGTCAATTTTCCCGCGTTTTTCCCCGTTTCCTAGGATACGAGGCCTCGATCACGATTTATGAATAAGGTCTATTATGCACTCACTACAGGTGAAGATATATGTTTGTGATGTGGTCTCTGAGTGTGTCCAAACCTTTTAATGTTAGTTTGGCGAGGCATTTTTTAAAACATATTAACATGATCTAAATGATTGAACAACGCACTGGTAGTAATTTAAATGGTTCTCGAAGTGGAGTCGTTTTTATATTGGCAGAGTTCGCTTAAATGTTTTGCTTTAAAGGGATATGGCAATAAAAATTAACTTTGTCTTATTTGAAAGAACTTTTAAAGTTTATATGAAGACCCTTTACAACATTTTAGTTGATTTCCCGAGCTTCTTCTAGTACTAAGCGAGGGCGCCTACTAGCTTTTCTGGCACACCCAGCTTGCATATTAAGTTGGTGCATGTAAACACGAAACACTGATTATTTGATATCCTAATTACAATTTATATAAAACTTATTATTCAGCACATCATAAAAAGTGCATAAAATCAACTGTATTTTCTAACGGCAAGACCTAGGGCTTAAATAATAAATTATACTGTACATAGAGCCTGTTTTCCAGCAGATTATATTCTATAATTTATTCTTAACATTTTTTCCCAATTAAAAACATCAATAGTAGTATGTGAAATATTTACTGTATTACAGTAACAGCTCCAATCATAGCTATGGCTTCAAGTATCGTCTTTGCCCAAATTTCTCGGGGTTTTCTTATTGGTTTGTTTTCTTTCGCGGACGAGAATAACGTGTACGATATCCAAATCTTTAAACAAATGGTTGAAGTCGAATGGTATAAATATGCAGCCGGAGGAACCAGTTGTCATGGAAATGACGCGAAAATCCGCTACGTTTTTTGCGACCCTTTTTATGCCGAGCAGTTCCTCCAGTAAAAATATAGCTCAGTGGTCCACAACGGGCAACCAGAAACAAAAAAAATTCAAGATTATAGACTTGACCTCGTAGCTCAGTTGGTAGAGCATTGGCTTGCTAAACCAAAGGTCGCGGGTTCGATTCTCACCGCGGTCAGGCAAACTTTTTATCTTGCCCGGTGTGGACACACTCTGAGACAACATCGCAAACACATAAAATACAATTTATTTGATTATATAATGACAGAATCATCCATAGTTCAGAATATTTTGGCAGCAAAATAGAATATAAACAACCACTTTTCCCCCTACTACATCATACTACAGTTTACTGTTTCGTTAGGTAATTTTCAAGCCCTGGTTGTAAGACGTTTTCAACCATGGTCGTCTTCCATGAATAGGAACGGCGCCTGGGACGTAAATTATACCACCAAGCATAATTGGTGGAGTAGTACGAATCAAGGGCGGATTTTCATTTTTTTAAAGGAGGGGTAGAAAAATTTGTGGTTGGGTGCAAGCGGCACCACTGAGCGAGCTTCGACAGGGTTTTTTTGTTAAAGACTTTCACATAAAATAGGAGAGGTGAAGCAAAATTTTGGTGGGGTTGAACACTTTATAAGAGGGCACGAATGGTGAAAACGACAGTTTGACGCTCACCATGTAGAATATATACAGTAGTGTTGTTCATCATTATTTGTATTTCTCCAGCAATGCTACAAGTTCTATAGCAGTGGTAAATTTACAAAGGATGAGTATGGTGTCGAAGAGTTCTGTCGTTGGTGTGCTGATGGTGGCCAACTTATTTGCTGTGACTTTTGTGAGAAAGCATTTTGCAAGAAATGCATTAAGAGAAACTTGGGGAAATCTAAGTTGGAAGAATTGCTTGCAGCTGATGAAAATGAAAAGTGGAATTGTTTTTGTTGCGATCCTGCACCAATATCTGCTGTCATTAAATTGTGTAACAGAGTTATGCACATGCTGGATGAAGAAAAGGATCAACATTCCCCTTACAAAGATAAGAAAGGTCGAGAAATCATACACGGGCCTAACAGAAGCGAGAGACGGAATTTGTTAACCAGTCTGTCAGGGGAACGAACAATAAAAAACGAGGCAAAAAAACATTCGAATTCCACTAAGAAAACATATTCCAAGTGTTTTGAAAATGGAGTTAGTTCTTCAACGGAAGTTATTGACAAAAATGAAGAGAACTCTGGCAATAACGATATTGAAGAGGTAGCTGAAGAGACGATTGTTACGACCGTCGAGTCAAGCGAAGATGATGTTGAAAATTCAGACGAACATTCGGAAAGTGATAAAGCATTAAAATCTAAGAAGAAAGATAAGCGTGCTAGTAAGAGAGGGATAAGCAGTCATGAAGAAATAAGCAGTCCAGGCAGCGATGTACCTCAGAGAAAAAGCACTAAGAAGAAAATAAAAGATGAAGATGTAAATAGCAGCTCAGAAAAGGAGCTAAGTCGCTCAAAGAAGAGAAATCGCGAGCAAAAGGGAAACGAGAAATCCAAATCAGGTAGAAAGAGAATTGATAGTGATTCAGGGGATGACGTTGTCCAGCCAAAAAATAAGAAGGGTAGAAATAGTGAAAAGACTGTGGTATCTTCAGATGAAGACGGTGATGAGCAAACAGACGAAGGTGAGGACACAGATTCTGACAAACAAGACTCGAGTGAACCTACTGTCAAAAGAAGGAAGGAGAAAGTGAAAAAGAACAGGAGACAAGTTTCTAGAAGTTCAGATAGTGAAAGCGATAGTGATATTGAAGATTCTCCAAAGAAACGGAAGAAGAAGAAGGTTGGAAGATGGAGTTTCAGAGGAAAGCGTAGTCAAAGTAGTGATAATGACTCTGATTCGGAGAAAGAAATCGTAAAGAAATCAAAATCTAAGAAAAAGGTGGATAAGAAGAAGAAAGGTAAAGTGAAACGGAAACGAAAACGAAGTAAAGATGATGATGATGATGATGATGATGATGATGATGATGAAGAGAGTGACGATGAAAATGTCAGTCCATCGAAAAAAGGAAGAAAAAAAATCCGAAAAATTTTAGATAGTGGGAAGTTGACCGAAGCAACTCGTCATGCTCGTCAGCTGGAAGAGGAAAGAAGACAGCGGCTTGTAGAAAGAACTCAAAGCACGGATTTTGGAAAGCCAGAAAGCGTTGATATAAAAGAGGTGGTGTTAGAATACAAATCTGATGGAAAAACACCTCTTGTAGAAGTCCAAGATGATTTAGTTAAGCACCTGAAACCGCATCAGGTGGATGGTGTGAAGTTTATGTATGATTGTACGATAGAATCTGTTGAAAGATGGAAGAAGAAAGAAGCGGGAGGAGGATGTATTCTAGCTCATGTTATGGGACTTGGCAAGACACTACAGGTAAGGCAATTATATATTAATTATTTGATTATTCAGACAGAGGTCAATGTTATCTGCCGAAGCGAAGCTGCATCTTCAAGCCGAATCCAGTAATTGTTTTATTATACATTTAAAGACATCAGAAACGTATAAAACAATTAAACGAAGTTTATTAATGTTTCAAGTGCGTTCCCCAAGCATGCCCTTTCGCAGGTTAAGGGTGGGCATAGCTCTGGAGAAATCGAATTGATTCAGGCCGCTGATTGGCTAGCGGCAGATAGTACGTTGGATTTCCAACGTGAGTTCTACGCATGCTCAGCAATTGTTGCAAAATTTGAACAAAGTATTTAGAATTTCTCGTCGAAAATTTGATACTTTTTACACTGAAATCGATTGGAAACAACTACAAATTCTGGGGTAAATATGTACGAAAGCTTCGCATTGATAGGGATACAACTACCTGAAAAATACAAGGAGAACTTCGACGTTTCGAGCGAAGGAGCTTTGACAGTTTGACTTGTACTGTTAGTGTTTGTATACATTGACCTTACTTGACCTTTACTGATAAATATAATCTTTTCAAGAATGAGAGAATGTTTGCTGTGAAGTGTGGACCTGCGGTTGATGTCTTTTAATATAAAAACTGAACGAAAGGTTTAAATTTCCTTGACATTGGATTATTGACGTTGCCCTCGTATACTATGTCTATGTATGTGCTTTAAAGTTTAAATTTTACTCTCCTGTCGGAATTGATGCATGGTACATGTAGTGTTAGGTCCACAGCAAACATTCTTTCATTCGTCAGAAGATTATATTTATCATGAATACCGACAGTATAAAAGGTCAAGTACGATGTATACAAACACTAACAGTACAAGTCGAAGCGCCTTCGCTCGAAACGTCTAAGTTCTCCTTGTATTTTTCAAGTAGTTGTATCCCTATCAATCCGAAGCTTTCGTACATATTTCCCCCAGAATTTTTAGTTGCTTTCAATCGATTTCAGTGCAAAAAGTATCAAATTTTTGACGAGAAATTCTAAATACTTTGTTTATATTTTGCACCAATTGCCGAGCATGCGTAGTACTCACGTTGGAAATCCAACGTGAATCAATTCGATTTCTCCAGAGCTATGCCCACCCTTAACCAGCGAACGGGCATGCTCGGGGAACGAGATTGCAATAAAGTAGAAAACAAAACATTTCTTTTAGTATTTTCAACTTCACTAAAATTTCACACAACTATTAATTAAACAATCAATACTGTCTTTATCTGCTAATAATTTTGACAGGTCGTTTTCATCCAACGAAGCAAATCTACTGTGAGCCATTTTGTTTATTTTATTTTCGCATGCTTTTGGGTTTGAGTTGTTGGCCGCACCAGGGTTTGGGCACCACATCGTCCAATAATTTTTTGGTGGATGCAAGTTCGATAAAAAAAAAACTATTATTGGACGCTGAAATTACGTAATAAAAGTACCGAATATTGACAATTATCCGGTGCTCTCTGACCAATCAGGAACGAGAATACATAGTAAATGTATAATAAAGTAACATATCGTACAGGCAGCGGGCGACGTACACTTTCTGTGAATTTGCGACGACAATTTTGTATGGTAACCTGCATCTCCAAACGGAAGTTAAGAGGTTCAATTGATTATAATTTTTGTTCATAAGAACAAATTTCCAACGACTTAACTGTACGACAAATATTCCAGAAATCTAGGAATAGTTTTACAAAGGCTTTAAACGTGGCTTAATTTGAATCGGTTCTAATCCTAAATAATGGACCATTTGCATTATAGACTTTTGCGAAATGTTGTAAAATTATGCGAATTGTTGTAAAATGCGGATAATATAGCCTTACGAAATTTGCAATTTTCAGTCATTTTGTATTACAAACGGGAAATTGATGCCCCAACACCCGATTGGGCTGTCAATTTCCCGTGCGTAATACAGAATGACTGAAAAACGGCAAACTTCGCATGGCTATATTATCTGCATTTTACAACATTTCGCAACGAAACTTTGGAATATTACTAATTTTGTGATGCTCTTTCAAGCTGTGATGAAATTTTTGTCTAGATCAAAATTTAGTCTATAATGCAAATGATCCATTGCTGGACTGTAAATTTTAATAACAAAACTTGTAGGGGTTGCAACTACCTGAAAAATACAAGGAGAAATTCGACGTTTCGAGCAAAGGGCGAAACGAAATGGCTACTAACTTCCCGTCGAAGGGCCTTCGCTCGTGAAATTCCTTGTATATTTCAGGTAGTTAATCCCTACCATACAAGTTTTGTTCAGGGTTCGTACAAAACTTGAAAGTGCTTGAATGTCATTGAATTTGAAAACAAAAATGCAAGGCCTTGAATGTCCTGGAATTTGTAAAGAAGTACTTGAAAGTCCGTTAATTCTTCTTGCTTTTATAGTTTATGGATATTTTCTGAAATTATTTGACATTAAAACAGACATTTTGTTGAATTGATTTTGCATGATAATATCTGACAAAGCTATTTGAAAGTTGCGTTTTGAACAAATCAATTTCTAACGTCTTTTTTTCAGTGTTTAGTGTTTGAATTTGCTGATACATGGTCTTGAATGTCCTTGAAAAGCTTTGTCCTTGATAGCGCACAACAAATTGGGGTCTCCGTGGTTTTTCCAACTACAAAAAGGAGGCTATTTTTGAGTGAATTTCGTACGCGTATGTTGCCTAAAACTAACATAAAATTAAAATACGAAGTTTAGAAATGTCGAACACCTGAATTTTTTGAAAAATATATAGAGGTATCCCACCAAGGTGGAAGAGGTAAAGGGTATCACACAAAACGTTCGACTTCATGTACAGGTAACATAATTTTACATGCTACCTTTTTGCATTCTAGGTTGTATCATTAGTCCATACCTTGTATCAAAGTGATCTTATCGAATTAAGACGTGTATTGGTCGTCTGTCCCCTCAACACTGTGTTGAATTGGCAAGTGGAGTTTGAAAAATGGCTTAGTGTTGATGACAGGTTGGATGTAAGTATGCATTGAGTTTTACATATATAAAAGCTGGATAAGGAAAATAATTTGGGAGAGGGTATGGGAATGCTTGGTCAGAATGTGTAAAGTATACCAAGTCATAAGAGCGTTGTCACTATTTCCCATTCTTTTGAAGAAAATAAGTGGTTCTTTCCGAGCTGACTGTTTTGACCGTAAGCATTTTCAGGAATATCCGATTGATAAGGTTTTACATTTAGATCTATGTACTCAATGAAGTGAAGCCGGGCAACTGGCCTCGTGCTGACATGTTAAAGAGATGGATGAACTATGGTGGAGTTCTAATTATGGGATATAGTATGTACCGCAATTTGTCGCAATGTGTGCGTGTTAAGAACAAACATCAAAAGAAGATTTTTAAAGAAAGTCTTGTTGATCCAGGTTTGTTAGTTATTTTTAGATGAGAGGTTAATCACATTATTGGGACAACTGCATGTGCATATCGAGTTAAGGCTGGAATTAATGTATTTCTCGCGAAAAATTGAAAGATCATTTCAAAATGCACTGACGTTCTTAAAATATCTGAGACGTATTTTATACCCACTGTAGACTGTAGTGACCACTATAAGAGGTTTACTTAAGCTGTAAAAGGGGCTTCTTCCTTTGCTGTTGAACCAGTCATGGCTGTGAGAGAACAAAGGATTAAATGGTCTCTTACACTGATCAATGAAGGGTCTCCTGCCATTTATTCAAGCAATACATGCAAGGATAGAAATATACGATGTCCTAATGTGGGCAATTTTAAAGCGATTTGGTGGCAGCCGATAAATGTTCAAAAGTTCTGTTACTTAGGGTGAGACGGTTAATCGATAAACCGGAAAAAAAACGATATGTTTTTTTTTTTAAACCGTTTCGACCGATATTGTTCTAGACAAAAACCCGGGGAGAATTCGGAAAAACTGTTAGAATTCAGTAATGTTGAAACAAAACGTGAGAAAATAACACACGTAACGGTGCACCGCTTACCGCTTAAATGTTAAGGCAGTACTATACCATTAATTGTTTCTAAAACAAAACAAAGACAGTCTTGAACGTGTGGGGTGAATTTTAATCCAACTAGTATATTTTGACATAAGTTATAAAAAAAAATTTTCCGTGTCTTTTCAGACGGTTTTCGGTTTTTACCCTGAACCACTTCACACTGAACGACCGGCTCACCTTATTATTACTACAGTGTACAGGGCCGTACGCAGGATTTTTTCGCTAGGGGGGGGGGGGGCAGTAAGGCCTATATGCCGAAAAAAGTCCCAAATACCCAAAGAATAATTAATAATGTCATTCTAAAAGTCGTAAATATAGTTTTCTCTATGGGAGCAGTTGCCCCCCTGCCCCCCGCTGTGTACGGCCCTGACAGTGTACACATGTCTTTTCACCTCTAGGTCCAGAATTAGTCGTCTGTGATGAAGGTCATATTCTTCGCAATTGCAGAAGCGCCATATCCATAGCCATGAACGGAATTAAGACAAAGAGAAGGATTGTCCTCACCGGAACACCACTTCAGAATAATTTGTTAGAATGTGAGTTTCACTAAGTAGTGTTAATCTTTAATTGCACGACTTGTCCGTGTGATTATTTGTTATATACATGACAATATTATACCTCAAATTCAAATTGTCCAATCAAAAAACATCATTTGTACCACGTGACAATGTGATTTTTTTACGGTATTTCACTCAAATTCATGATTTCGCAATGCAGCGCGAGATACTATAATATCCCACGGTAGATCCACCGTGGGATATTATAGTATCTCACGCGTGACGCGTGGACACCACTCTCTGAAACAATATGGCGTTCGCCGGTTCGCGAACTGTTGTTTGTAATATTTCGTACAGAAGATTTATTAAGTTAACCAAAGATTTTCAAGACGTATGTTACCTTCAACGATCCAAAGGATACATGCTCAAATATTTTAAAGAGAAAACGTCAAAAACTCAGGTATACATAAGAAATTAAAAATTATATTCGCTTCAAGTTTTATTCTGAACTTGGTGGGTTCTTTAACTTTCGGTATAATATATATCATTTATAGACCCTCCGCTCGGGTGATTCGGCGGAATATTACCCTCATCACTTCAGATAATATTTCGCCAAATCCCCCTCGCTCCGGGTCTATAAACGATAAATATTACAGCGGTATTGATGTCACGTAAATGCAGAGAACACACGTATATTTTAACACATTTGAAACACGGTTGAAATAACCAAGATCTGGTTTAAATATCTAAACTATGTACAAGAAATAACTATAAACGTCTTCCTTAACAATAAATGGTTTAAGATTGTTGTGAAGTTCTAATATGTATTCGAAATGTCCAAGCGAAGCAGCTATATAAAACGTATCGCAAGTTCTTGATTCGTCAACAAACGATTGTTCAAGTTCAAAATATTGAGCAAGTTCAGCAAGAGAGTTTTAGTTCAGTGCTTTTTTGTGTATTTTCATTTTCTGCTTTTGTTTTAAGTAAGTGAATTGTAGACTCGTTTGTATTTACAAAGCGAGCCGCCATTTTGTTTTTCAAATCATTAATTGCACTCCTGAATTAATGAATAATTGCACTCCTCCTAACCAATCAGATTGCAGTAATTTTGTCATGCATGTATATAATAATATAGATTGTATGTTAACGTTTTCAACTTTGCGCTTGATTTACGATGGATCATTTTTTAATCCAATGAAAGACAGCTTTCCTATAACATTTAGGTCGCCATTCAGTCAAAGTTGACCTGTAGTGTCATCATTTGTTGATCATTTGTAGTGTCGACAGATAAAAGCATTTCACGTTCAACGATAAAACCTGTAAAACATAACCTTTCGGGGGACAGACAGTTGTGAATTTTTATTTAAATACAGTTCATGTTATCAGGCATCCAGGTTAGGAAAGCTGGGCGTACTTTGATCTTAAAACTATCTACACTGTACAATAAATTATACCCCAGGCTTCAATGAAATTTCTCTGAAAATTCCTCTTTCAGATCATTGTATGGTTAGTTTTGTCAAGCCGAATCTTCTGGGTACGTCAAAAGAATTTTCTAACAGTTTCATACGACCAATTGAAAATGGCCAGTGCGCTGACTCCACTGTGGTGGATGTAAAGTTAATGAAGAGAAGATGTCATGTTCTTCATAAAACGTTGGAAGGCTGTGTTCAGGTGGGTACAGCATTTATCAATATATGGGACAATGCATTTATTTCAAGACAAGGATATATTGAGGATTTTAGCTTGGGAGTTTGGATAAACACTCCGTACGTTTTTGACGTTCATTTAAATAAATTATCATCCGAACAATATTTTGGTAAATTTCAGTGTTGTGACTTTTGAGGCAGCATACAGGGCCTTTTTTAACTATATAACTTTGGGCCCCCCATGGTGCTGCCCACCCCACTCAACATTTTGTCCCTCCCCCACTCAACCATTTTCCCCCCTGCCTCTACTCAACCATTTTCCCCCCTGCCTCTACTCAACCATTCCCCCACCCCTCCCCTACTTAACCATTTTGACCGCCACCCCAGTGTTGTTCCCTTTTCTATAAAATATAAGCAAAACATTGGAAGAAAAATAGAATTTAGAAGGGAGATTTGATATTCTAGTAACTGAACCTTGCTTTGTGAATTTATATCATGTTTTTTTATCTTCAAATGATTCAATTCAATCTTCAAATGATTATTTTCAAGTGTAATAGCTGTGGTTCAACAGAATCACAGCTATTACATTTTTTGAGACACCTTACACTGTATATATTATGCTCTACAAATTGAGCACCCACGATGCTTTATGTAAGTCTTTCGGATGGTTTCTTATTTTTACAAGTACAGACTGAGTGTGACATGCAATTGACTGTTACAATTAACTATCCATATGACTAAAAAAATTCAATTTATGTTCTATAAAGAATATATTAAATTTTTACCCGTGATGCTCCGTCTTAAGAATGCTATTATCATTTTAGAGAAAGGATTACGCAGAAATTGCCAGATTTCTGCCTCCAAAGTTTGAGTATGTGATCAAGGTCAGACTGTCAGCAAAACAACGTGAAATGTACAAATATTATCTCGATACGTTTCTTGTCAATGTGGAGAACAAAGTAAAAGGTGGTTATATCAGACACTGTATATATTAACAATATACTGTAAATAGGATCAAACGACAAATTAAAGCAATAAAAGTGTGTTACAACGAGGAATCTTTCCTATAACTTGCAACACAATTTCTGTCAAAGATCCACGGTATCTAAAAAGTAATCGTGAACATTCTGAGCAAGGCTCACGATTTACTCTGTCGACTTTTTTCGACATATTTGTTTCATTTTTCATCCCTTAAGAGTATGTTATGAAAAGAAGGTGCTGGCTGAGTAGAACGCAGCCGATGCTCAAGTTAACACAAAACCGCGGCAAAAAATAACTTAAAACAAGAGCAGCACAAGTAACAACAACAACAACAACGACAACAACAAAATCGACGACAAAAAAACATAAGACGACAGCAATGACAAACATGAAGTCAAAAAATAGAAAAAATGAAATATAAAATAACATCATATAAAATTAAAACAACAATTAATATCTTAAATCTTCAGCATAAAATATACTGATCATCACACTTTGTTGGAATGACAGTTCGTAAATTCGTATATTCTTCGTATTACAAATTGCAATAATTCTCAGTTTTCTATTAAAGGGCTACGTAGTGTTTAAGATTTTCTTTTTGTCACTTTAGGCGGGTCATTGTTCTCTGATTACCAAGCGTTGATGCGAATTTGGACTCACCCTTGGTCGTTGAAGCTTGAGACTGCAAGACAAATTGAGAACTTTATCGATTCAGATGATAGTTTAAAAGATTTTGTTGTTGGAAGTGACGAAGAAGAAAGTGCGGTGTCCAGTGAGGAAATGTCGTGGACATCGGATACTAGCAGTGATAACGACAAAGGTAAAATTTTTCACTACTGTAACGGTATAGTGTACATCATTAAACAACATAGTCCGCGTTGAACAGGTAAAACCTTCGCCGTTTGATTTATAAGCTCTTTATGGGGTCGTAATTATGTCGTAATTACGACCCTGGCGCGGTAAAGGCGGATCTCCACTAGACGATTTTTGTGACGATCGTCATAAAAATTCGCGACGATTTAGAAAGAAGTGGAGATGTACTAGCAGCAAGAAAAAAAGCGCGGAATCTTATTGGTTAAAAATTTGCCGATCGTCTGGCGTTCGGCGAAAAGTAGAAGTCAATCCTACTTTTCGTCGAGCGCTAGACGATCGCTTTTCGAACGTTTTTTTTTTTCAATTGCACATGTGTCGTCGCGAACTGTTTTGACGATCGTCTCAAAAATCGTCTATAGTGGAGATCCGCCTTAATTGATACTTGGACGTCGTTCAATTTCAACTGTTATCGTTCAATTTCAACTGTTATCGTTCAATTTCAATTTATCAATGGTCATCTAGCTGTCCCTATCTTTAACACAATGTTCAAATCTTAGTTGAGTAAAATATGCGTCTTCTTTTAAGTTGACTTCGTTTTTATCGAAGGTGACGTCAGGTATGATTGAAACAATGCAAGGGCTGTATATGTCAGACATGTTTCAGTTGTTTTTGCGATTTAAAGTTCTTTCCAGGCAGATCAACGTATAATCCATTGCCGATGTCCTTAACCATTGCCGATGTCCTTAACCATTGAATAATATTGTTAACGTTCACAACAATAGGTAAGCGAGAAAAGAAGCGTTCGAAGAGCACTTCTGGTGAAAGTGAAGAAGACAGTAGTGAACCAGAAATTTCGAACGATAAAAACAAACGAACATCTGGAAAACAATCACATAAGAAAGAAAAGGCCAAGAATGTTAAAGCCGATCCTGATGGACCTTCAACATCCAAAGCTTCTGTTGTTGAAGTCAGTGATGATGACATTGAAGTAAAACCTGTTGTTAACGGGAAACCTGTCGCGGAGAAAGACGGTGTTACCATGGTTCCTTCAATATTACGTTCAGGTCAGGAATTTAAAGATGCAATGCCTGTCGTTCCAGAAGAAGAAGAATGGTATGATAAATTTCTTACGGAAGAAGATGAGAACAATGTTGAGCTTGGTAGTAAGATTGTGTTGCTGTTAGAGATTCTTGCTGATGCTGCAGCTTTGGAAGAGAAAGTACTAGTGTTCAGTCATAGTTTGATATCATTGGACGTAATTGAGATGGCGCTGGGTGGGGGAGAAATTGGTGGCAATGCCGAAGACTGGTGCCGTGGATGTGATTACTTTCGTATGGATGGTAGCACAAGCGTACAAATGAGAAAGCGATGGTCGGATATATTCAATGACGAAGAGAATAAAGCGTGAGTAATGGTTAGGTTTTTTTAATATCGCATCTTCGTCAAGGTTGTACATGTCACTGAAGCAAGTTGCCAACCAAAGAAAAGCATTCTGAATAAAAATGTTTAGGTACCAAAATGTCAAAGGGTTTACTTAAACAAGTGACATCCATTATGATAATAATTCAGGCCTCGAATTTAGCGGCAGTGGCCAATGGTCGTCGATGTCCTGCTGGCTGGCCTCTGCCCTCGTAATAAACTGAAATTTACGACCAGTAATGGCCTGCCATGACCCCCAGTACTTTGTAAAATTGACCATTAAATTAAAGTGCACACGACACGAAATTTTCCCTTTACATCTGATATCTCACTTGAAAGTATCTTGAACTTTATGAAGAATGTCCTTAACAATTTAGCCACAGTTTATCTCGTTTCCACATTATCACGGCTATTTTGCATTTTTGTGTTATGACGTCACTGGTTGTGTGATGGCAGCAAAAAGTGCAGCCAAGCAAACATTTTGGAACGTTTTTTTGGTTGTCATAGAAACACACTAGTTGCCACCTCTCTTCTTATTTTATTGTCTCCTGCAGACATTTTAGTACGAAAGTTTTATTTACTTAAATGGTTTATTGTATACGCCACGGCACCTTTACTTCCAAGTGATGCATAAAAAATGAGGGAAATACTTCGTGTCATGTTCAATTTAAGAAAGAGATACTCAGCAACTGTATCTCAGAAACTACAAGTGAATACAAAACGGTGAAATGAGTTGTTGAATAATTTCTCTGTTGTTCAGTGTATGAACATGCTATTGTTACTACCATTACAGTCATTACTGACTATAATTTTCACAACCTCGTACCCAGGGCCTGCCTGTACGAGGTTTTAATTTTCACTATGTTGTAAGGTGTTTCATGTAGCAACTGAGTAAAAGTTTAAAACTGGCCTTTATCCTAATTTTGTTTTATATATTTTTTATCTTACAAGATGTGTTTTCTTTCGCAGGGCTCGTTTGTTTCTTATTTCAACCAAAGCTGGTGGACTTGGTATAAATTTGGTTGGTGCTAGTCGTGTTATTGTATTTGACGTATCATGGAATCCATCACATGACGTTCAGTCTATCTTCAGGGCCTATAGATTTGGCCAGAACAAACCTGTTTTCGTATACAGATTTATTGCTGAGGTTAGAGTTGAACTACTAAAAGCAACTGGAGTATGGCCTCTCCGGTTGCTTGTACTAAAATAAAATTGATGTAATTTGTAAATGTAGTGCACTGCAAATATTTTTGTCCCGTGCTCAGTGAAATAAGCATTTTTTATCAAATCGTTAGAGAAGTTCGAATTGTACAGTATGTTGCCTTGCATATTACGTGAAATCTATAAGTACCTATATTACGTACATGTAAAATAATTTGCATCATTCTATGCTTACATTATAATACTGGTAACTGTAATTAAACGTGGGAGATGTCTTTGGCCGATTAGGTATAGTGTAGGGAACGTTTGGGCTGTCCTCTGTGTTGTCACATAATTGAAGCTTATGGCTGAATAGAATGTCCAGAAAACAATTTCGAATATTGATCAAAAATTTCTTAAATTCTTACTTTTCCCTTTTTATTCTTGCAGGGCTGTATGGAGGAAAAAATCTACGATAGGCAGGTGCGTAAGTTAACTTTGCATAATTCGCACGCTCTCCTCTACAGAGGCTTGTCATATTAGTCTTTTGGCATTTTTATTGGTCTTACACGAATTGTTAACGACGAGAGAGGGAGCGCGTGATGCACGTTGGGAAATTAAGGGATGCACAATGAATGCGTTACATTTTCCCGGTATACAGTCCTCGTGTATAAACTAAAACCGCAAACGCCTGTGCGGAGAAGAGAGTTATTTACACTAGAACATTACTATAGGCATTTCTTTACACGGTAATTGATACACATGTGTAATTTGTGTCACAGGTGACGAAACTGTCTATGTCTCAACGTGTAGTTGATGAGCATCAAATCCAACGTCATTTTAATGCCAACGACCTTGCAGAGCTTTATCGCTTTGAGCCAGATATATTAGAGAACGAGAATGATGAACGACCAACACCTGCAGTTCCAAAGGTAATTAACTAAACCTAACTTGAGACGGCGACATGGACCACGATTTATACACTTCATTCTTGACGTTGAAGCAATATTCCTCCACAAGCGCACTAACGTAACTTCTGCCGTTAAGCTACTCATTTCATTTAAAGAAATACAGATTACTTCATGGTTGGTGAGCGCGTATGATTTTTATTCACGAGTGGATTATTACAAGTGAACGAGTGAGCGCAGCGAACGAGTGAGCTTGTAATAATTCACGAGTGAATAAAAATCGTATTCGCGAACCAACCATGATGTTATTTGTTTATTATATAAGTACTGAGATTTCATTCACGATGACAAAGTTTTAATGTTATTAATTTCTATGTATTTAAAGTTTTCAAAGTTTTTAATGCCTTCTTAAATGTTAGCTAAATCGTTGATAATGCTTGCAGCCGGGTAGTTTTCTCTTAAGGTGGCTCCATACACTTTTCATCACCGGGGGACTGGTACCTAATCTTGAGTTTCGCGCGAAAATATTACAAATATATGCAAAAATAAATACAACTTTTTCAGTCTAAAATCCGAACCACAATTCATGGTTATTTTGATGTTTCGAGTCTTTTTTGTTCTCATTTGTTTTCAAAGAACAAACTTCGTCCTGATTTAGCCCTGAACATTGAATAGCTAGTCTTTTTAGAAGAAATTTTAAGGTAAAAAATGCAATGTTTAATTAACGTTCAAACTCTTGTGAAAACCGGCGATCGGCCCGACCGGCGAAACGTTTTTTTACTCCAATATTTGGCGATTTATAAGTTCATATCATCAGAGTTTTTTGTACTTACAACTGGTAAATGTATTCAAAGTGTTACTAACAGCAAAGGAATTCAGTCAAACAGCATCATACGCCGGCTCAAACTGTTTTAAATTGTCAACAACAACATGAAAACACACAAGTTACGACTGAAAACGAATATAACTATGTATACAGAAGCCAAAAAGTTCATACATGCCACACATATCTTATACCAAACGACACAATCACCTGTTTCATGGCGTTATCCCGAGTTAGCATGCAAAACTAAATATATTTGCAGTCTAAGCAAGAAAACACAACATATATTTGATATTCGACAAGACTAAAAACTTTTTTGTGCGTATTATCATAGATTATAGATCATACCAGATGTCTCACTGTGTATCTATCTCTACGATTTTCGTGTCCGCGATTTTCGCAAGGCTATCACGCCAGATGACGCGTACGACACTTACTGCCAAAATGGCGCTTACTGCCAAAAGGCGTGATTGCTCACATTTCATGGCGTGGATTACACTTACTGCCAAAATGGCGGGCAATTCGTGCTCATAAAAAATCGCGGACACAATTTTGGCTGAGTGAGACATCTGGTATAATCTATAATCTATGGTATTATCCTGGAGATGCGCCTGCGAAAACATGTACGCGCATGTCAATTAATTGATCTTGCAGAGCTCGAAAAACTTTCGGCCGAGCGAGTGAGATACCACAATAAAACGGCGTAATTCAAAATTTTGCACGGTGACATGTGATGAAATTTTGCACAACGATAACGTCTTTTAAAACAAATAGAATATCAAAATTTAAAAAAAATCTGTACATTGGAAAACTTTAAATCCGCAATTTTTTATTCTGGCTATTCTAATCTACAGAATTTTTTCATTTTCAGGGATAAGATTCCTTATTATAAGTGAAAGCTATACAGCAGTTAAAAATTGGGGGTCACCGGCAATATTCGGAAAATAAAGAATAAAAACCTGCTTAAAATAGCAAAAAATACCATATTTGGCGAGACTACTGTTACTATGGAAACAATATTATGTTCAAGATGTATCAAATACTTAATTTATACTTGGGAATGCTTAAAATTAATAGATGGAGTGATAAAATTTATAAATTGAAATTTTTACGCAATAAGGTATTTATACTACGGAACTGTATGGAGCCACCTTAAGATGTCGCTCGAAGATTGCTAATCGACTTCGGAGAGAAGATGGCTCGTATATTCTTTCCCGTATTTGATTCTGACCGAATTGATAAACTCAGACACGTACTCGTTCAGTTCTGCTGTCAGAATATCTTCCATTTTTCTTTCTTCATTCTTGGTTTCCAAAAACAAGTGTAATACAGTAATAGTTTTACATCTTGTTCGGTTTTTTGTGAGGTACGAGCTTTATTTTCTTGTTCTGAAATAAAATCGTCAACAGAAACGGCGTCCGTAAATCACGCAGCCATTTTGATTTTCAAATGAAATAGGTTTCGCCCCAAAACATTTGTGGTGGAAAACGAACGAATTTTCCAGTACGATCATTTTTCACTTGTGAAAAAACATCGTTCGTCCAATCAGACGGCGCGAACGATGTTGTTTCACTAGTGAAATTTCATCGTTCGCGTCGCTGATTGGCTGTGGCAAAATTCCGTACGATTATTACGCAATGTCATTTTAATGAATAAATCTCAGTACTTATATAATAAACACCAGTTCTTAAGTATCTGATATCTTCATATCGCTGTATTTTTATAGGATGCGGTTTTGGCAGAATTGATAAATCGCCTTTATCCTAAATGGATTGTGAAATACCACGAGCACGATTCATTGTTACAAAATAGACCCGAGGAAGAGTTGACGGAGGCTGAGCGAAAAGAAGCATGGGAACATTGGGAACTAGAAAAGCAAGGAATACTTAACGCACCAAAAGTCAGATTCGACCAAATACAATCACGTATGTATTATAAAGATGTGTGTAGTATTTCTACAACAAAATAGCGTATTTCTACAACAAATAAACCCAGCAGTAAAATGTTTTGGATTCAAAATTAATCTGGAATCTTTCGCTCCAATGACAACGGCGTTTGTTAAACAGATAATGGACCATTTGCATTAGACTAAATTTTGGTCTAGACAAAAATTTCATCACAGCTTGAAAGAACATCACAAAATTAGTAATATTCCAAAGTTTCGTTGCGAAATGTTGTAAAATGCGGATAATATAGCCTTGCGAAGTTTGCTGTTTTTCAGTCATTTGGTATTACGCACGGGAAATTGACAGCCCAATCGGGTGTTGGGGCATCAATTTCCCGTTTGTAATACAAAATGACTGAAAATTGCAAATTTCGCAAGGCTATATTATCCGCATTTACAACATTTCGCAACGAAACTTTGGAATATTACTAATTTTGTGGTGCTCTTTCAAGCTGTGATGAAATTTTTGTCTAGACCAAAATTTAGTCTATAATGCAAATGGTCCATTGGTTAATGCTCGTCGTCATTATAGAGCAGTTCTTCACGTATGCGCGCAACAACAAGTTATACGCAAAATTTTCAGGGAGGGTGTGATGTTAAGTTCATTATGAGACTGCGGGATTAGAGTGCAGCATTATCACTTGTTCTTCATACTCTCGTTAAATATCAAATACACTATTTATTTCATTTAACACCTTCGGCAACATACATGTACAACTTACCCGTGTGGATGGTTAGGTGCATTGGGTGGGAGGCCTGCCGTTTGTATACCAGATACTTACCGTTACTTGGATTCAGGTCAAGCTTCCAAGTATTGACCTGACCATCCGTTTGCACCTATCACACCGAGTTACTCGGTGGAACGCAAACAAACGATGAAGAATTAAGAATCAGAGTGACAAGAAAAATTTTTTTTCTAGCTTGCGCTTACAACTGCTTGTCAAGCTGCGCTTCTCACAATGATGCAGGCAACGCCTGTTGTGTTTCCTGCCTTTAACGCCTAGGTTCGGCCCATGCTCCGCGCGCTATGTTACCTTGTTGTTAACCTTGCTTATTGCATAACCTCATATAAAATTTTGTTTGTTGTCATGGAAAGTCATTGTTTACACGGCCGTCGCATAAAATTTCCCAAAATCTTTATATTTCAAAATTTACGCCCTATGGTTCAACGACTGTTTCTGTGATTTTATAGAAATGGTAAATGGCGTGCAAATGCCTAACACCATTTTCATTGATGGCCTTAACCGAGCTATTCCAAATCCATTCACTCATGGCGCACCGAGAGTTCAAGTTCCAGCTCCTCACAATATTCCAACATTTGCTGGAGGACAACGTCCGCCCAATTACCAACAGATAGTATTAGAGGAACAGCGGCGCCGTTTGTTCGAAATAGAAAGAATAAGAGTGGAGGAAGCACATCGTCTCGCTCGAGAGCAACAACTTCGTCTGCAACAACAACAACAACAACAACAGCAACAGCAACAACAACAGCGACGCCGACAAGAGGAGGAACAAAAGCGTGCTCGTGAGGCAAGGCAACGTACAGAGTTGCAGCGACTACAAGCTGAGCAAGCTCGACTACGTGAACAACAGATGCGACAACAGAGGCAACCAGCGGAGCAACAACGACAACGTGACGAACAACAACGGCTTCGTGACCAACAACAACGTCAACGGCAAGAACAGCAACGACAACACCAGGAACAACAAACAGGTCAACGGATTTTACAACAACTGTTGCGAAATAGAAATGCTTTTGTTACGCAACAAACACGACCGGGTCATCCAAATCAGTCGGTTTTCCAGGTTGTTGTCAATAATAATGCCAACAGTAATCCTGTCCGTCCACAGCGTTCACCTCCAAGAATTATCGAACTGCCTCCAGATTCCTAGCATTTCGTTATATGCATACTAATGTTTACTGTTTGAAAACAAAGAGATTAAAGCCTGGTTCCATTATGTTGTGACGGTTGCGATCATATTAAGCTGACGATGTAATAGTGTCGATATATTCACTCTGCATTCATTAAAGACTCCACTCAGAAGACAAGAAAGAACAAAACTATTTCACACTATCAAACATAATTTCTTTACGACAGTTGCAACGAAATGGAAACCATTCTAAGTGAATTATAGTTATTTAAAACTAAATAATTGTTAGTGTTGTTGCGATCAATTCAATTCATTCCAACGTCACACAATTAAGCCTGGATCAAACGAGCATGAGAGTTGGCAATCACGTGATCTTGGGTATAGCTGTTCCTAAAGTGTTTTATTAAAGTTATAACGTAATTGGAACACTCGTCAGACCTTTATTTTGTTAATTTATAGAGTAAGTAACCATAATTGCTGCATGCCATAATTCATCAACTCTCGTCCTCGTTTGACATAGGCTTTAGTTAACAAGTTGTTGCCATTAGCACCTTATCCTCTTCATATAAGCACATGTGCTATGCAGCGGATATTCAATATATTTGCCTATAAAAATGCGCACTTCACGCTCGGAATGAACAACCAAAATAGCAAGAAGTAAGATGTATTTCATACTCAACGAAAGAAATTGTAAAAACGAAATCGATAAAAAAATTGAAACAAACAGTGGAATTCAGAATCCTAATGCCAGCAAAGAGTGAAAGAACCAAGAAATATGGCGATTCAAGTTGAGGGTGTCCTTAGCGAACATCAGTGATGAACGCAGGACGATCATTGTCGCGGTATTTTGATCGTGAGAAGTTTGTATGCATAAAATTGCATAAAATATCTTGATAAAGACTTAAAGGCGCATGCGCGTGTATCTGGGTGCTTATATGAGGGATAATAGGGTGGTCAAAGTTCTCTGTGCATATTATGCATGTTTATCGCGATCGTGACTAAAACACCACACGAGTAACATACGAGTAACACACGAGTAAAATACAAGTACACACGAGTAACATACGAGTACACACCAGTAACATACGAGTAAAATACGAGTACATACGAGTAAAATACGAGAATTAGCACGCTTTCTTTAAAGTTACTTTCACTTTGGCTTCGTATTATGTTCATGTTGTAAATGCCTTATTGACATAGGCGTACGGGGGGGTGGGGCAACTGCCCCCCAAAATTTTGGAAAACCATGGAAATTCGGGCAAACGCTAGGAAAAATCAAGAAAATTCGAGCAGATTTATGAGAAAATATGTTAAAATCAGGTTATTTCTTTACAATTCTCCATAAAAATTCGGGCAAACTTTCAACTCCCCCCCCCCCTCCCCCCGCAGAAAACATCAGCCCCGTTCTCCTATGTGTTTTGCAAATTTAATACGTCAATTGTACACCTGTTAATACGTTTTCAACAGGGAAATATAAAATGCTTAGGGTTCATTATTTATCGGTTGGGGGGGGGGGCTGGCAAAATAATGGGGGGGATATATTTTATGGGTGTAAAATAAAAAGAGTGGTTTAAATCTTTTGAAGAAGTGTTTTGGGGAGACAATAAAATTTTATAGCATTGATATAAAGAAGATAGTATAGAGATAGTGGCGTACGTAGCCAGTGTAAAAGGCGTGAGCCATTTTAGGGGAGGTCTTGGAGCATGCTCCCCAGAATATTTTGAAATCTAGGGTCCCTGAAATGCGATTTTCGGGGTGTGTGCATAAGTCCGAAGACTGTATAATGCATAAAAGACATGATTTTTCGTGATGGAAAATGATGGGTTAAAATAATGCGAATTACTTTTAAAACCGAATGATGATTGAAAGTAAATATATTTTACATTTAAAAACCCAAAGTAAACCCTTTCTTCTTGGGGCCATATCTACTTACTTAGACAAGATTATACACAATTATATTGTGGATTTGGATTTTATTTCACACCCCCCCCGTTGCCTAAATCCTGTCCAGCATCCCCAAGTTGAAGGTCCTCTCTACGCCCCTGGTTGTAAAGAGCACACAAAAGAATA
>CACRXK020003921.1:0-33919 GCA_902702795.2 Paramuricea clavata | reverse complement strand
ATGCTCTACCAGGTACTCTACTCTGTTGTCGCATTGCTTTACAATGCTCTGCATAAACATATACTGGTTCAGGGTTCCCACTAGAATTTTGAGTAGGAGGTATTTTGAAAGGAATGGGTGACAACATTGTGTTGAAGGTACCACTCACCAAGGGGTGGGGAGGTCTCCTGAGGGCATCTCCCTGTGAGATTTTGAAATTTAGACACCTAGCTCCCACCCCAAAATTATGTTATAAAAGAAGGAAACCTTCCCCTTGGTATTTTGTGGTGAGGAAATACTTTGGATTATAATTTCGAGAAATAACCAGCAATTGCCTACACTATAGAAAGCAAATATTTCCAAGTTCTGGCCTCTATTGAGAACCTCGCCAGCTCGTCAAAAATCTGTAGGTGAGGGGGGGTGCAAATCATTCTTGCTGATTAACAAAGAATTAATGTGACAGTCCAAATATGCTATATATGTTATAAAGAAATCGATGTATATTAACAGCATCCCGCTTTGTACTTCTAAATATCCCTTTACATTCTTGCTATTATTATACAAACATGGGGTATTAATTAACACACACACCAGCTACTGTCCTAACACTTGACTCATCAGATAGCAAAATTAGTGAATATTAAAGTCTGGTCGATTTCCAATCTAATCCAGCAGAATTAAGGCATTTGCCTTTGCAATTACAACTTAAGCTTAAAGAATAGCCCACCTATAGTTACAAATAATTCAGATTCAGTTTTCTTGCTGCAAAATTCATCCAGGATGATGTATTGCATACTTTATATTGCTTATACAGGTCCAACTCTTTATGAGGACTGGAAAATAATACTTACTGGGTAATCGTACCAGTGGACACAGTTTTATTATATAGTAGAGAGTGAGATACTGAAAAATACACAGCGAGATATTTTCCATATCTTCACTAGTGAAGATATCGATCACGTGACAATTTGCTTTTGAGCGTGAAATTTCACAAATTTCTAGTGTTACTGTAAAAACAATATTTTACTCACTCACTGCGCTCGTTCGCAAAATATTGTTTTCACCACTCGAAGATAAAAGTCGTATCTTCGCGCCGCCGTGTAATATCCTCTATATACTACAAATACTGAATATTTATTAATTTAAAGGCTTACCCTTTCTCTTCGTGTAGCTCGAGTGGCCCGAGGTGTAGCTACATTTTCAGATGTTTATATAAACAACATTTTCCATCCAAGAAAAAAACAAAATTTACATTTATATTGATCAACATAAGATTGTTACAGTTTGGTACACTGTTTTAAAAGTAAAGGATTTGTTTTAATTCGTTCCGAATAGTTTCAAATTTTAATAACACGTGAAATTCAAATTTACCGCAAACATGACCGAGTGGCGTAAAACTCCGGTAAAAGACTGGTACATAGAGGCGACAATATGCAGTGCTATCATGAAGTATATTGTGCCTAAAAAGCAAGATGGCGGCGAAAATGAGTGGAAGGGATCTGAAGAAATTTGCCGAATTTGGTCGAAAAATCGTCGGCGTTGGACGAAATTATCGGTTTGTTTAAGCAAGCGTTTGCATCACATTTAGCATATTACATGGCGCCATTTTTTTTTAATAATAGCTTTATTCATCCATCTTAAGATAAAAAAGTACAATGGACTTACAATTACTTGTTTAAGAAAGTATATATGCTGCGGATATGTCTTTATATTACAAATTGTTGTAAGATAATTTAGAAAAATAACTAAGAAGTTAAAACTAATAAATTCTTTAATCTAATAAGTTCTTCTAATAAGTTAAAACTATTTATACATATTTACAAGCTCTACCTGAAAATGAATGTTTATGCCTTTCAGTTCCTGAGAAGAATGATATATTGCGATTCCGGTCAATGTTCCTTAAATTGTACTGATTGTTAATTAATTTTGGCAAAACACTGCGACAGGGATGGTGTGGATCGTTCATAAACCTATCAACTTCTCGACTAGTTGCCTCTTCCCTTCTTTCGTTCAGCGGTGGTAGGTAATCTTTTTCCAGGCCAAGGATTCTTAAGCTCCTGGATTGAACCCGCTCTATTTCATCTCGCAGGTAATTAGGAAGTCCCGCCCAGACAGGTGATGCATACTCGAGAATTGGTCTTATTTTGGATTGATAGGTAATAATACCGACTTCAGCTGGTAACTGCGATTTCCTGCATTCTCTAAGATGGTAAAGGCGTTTATTTGCTTTACGTGTAATCTCTTCAACATGTGCGTTCCATTTTAGATTATTTTGGAACGACACGCGCGCCAAGTAATTTAAAAGCGTTGACCCTTTCTATTAACTCATTTCCAATACGAAGACGTGGTGGTTCAGATATAGCGTCCGTGAAAGAGATCCACATGTCCTTAGTTTTTTTAGCATTAATTGCCATTTTATTTAACACCGCCCAGTTATTTACTTCATTGATAGATTGTTGTAAATTACTATTAGAATCTACGCTCACTATTTGGTGTTGTGTGCAGTCATCTGCATACTTATTCGTACTGACTTTTAGTTGTTCTGGTAAGGCGTCCTCCAAATCATCAATGTAGGTATTAAAAAGAATGGGAGATATTACAGAGCCTTGCGGGGCTCCGGCCGGGCATGTTGCAATGGATGATAAGGTACCATTGAGATTTACTTGTTGAACTCTTCCGGAAAGGAAACTTTTAATCCATAACCAGAAGGGTTTATTTATGTTCATAGCTGCTAATTTGTTCAAAAGAATATTGTGATCCACAAGGTCGAAGGCCTTACGAAAGTCAATGAAGGCCGCATGAACCCCCATTTTGCCTGTTTTTGAACAATCAGTGGCATTAAACCAGGTTTGGGTAGTTGATATTAACGCAGAGACTGTGCTTCGATGTTGAGTAAACGCGTGCTGGTTATTCTTAATTTTCAGGTCTTCAATATTTAACTGGAGCTGGATCTTTTCCAGGATCTTGGCAAGATGGGGTAAGACTGATATCTGGCGGAAATCATTGTTAATGTCTCTCGGCGGTTGCACTTTAGGAACAGGGGAAATTAGGGCATGTTTGTAGAGTGATGGATAACAACATTGACTTATACTACAGCACACAATGTCATAAACCACAGGAGCTAGGTCTTCGTGGTATTGTTTGAGCATCCATGCAGGAACCTTATCGATGCCAGTTGCTTTTCTTGGATTAAGATGTTTTAAGACCGCTTTAACTTGGCCAATAGAAGGAAGGGGTGGTTTGTTATTCTTATGTGGGTGGTTCACTTCAGGTATTTCAAAGGCGACATTCGTGTAACGGTCCGACCATGGTTTAGTGAAGGCTTTCTGAAGTTTTTCAGCTAAGTCGGATAAGTCTAGGTTTTCGGGCCCGTGTGGAAATTGGGTGTGGGTTGTGTTTTCGGCATTTACTAAAGAGTAGATACAGTTATACCACTTCGATTGATTCGAGGTACGAAATTCTGAGGCCTTGGACCGATAGTAGGTGGCTTTAGCTTTAGCTATAAGATTTGCCACTTTCTCGCATAGTTGTTTGTATCTTGGCTGATCACCACGAGAAAAGGCCTTCTGACGAGCTTTGATTTGCATTTTAATATTACCGGTGATCCACGGTTTATCAGAGTGATGTACTCTGATGGTTTTTTCAGGTAAGAACTCGTCAAGCATCTTGATTATAATGGAGTTATAAGCTGATACTTTCTCATCCACATCCAGTGCTGAATATACAGTAGTCCAATCTTCAGAAGCTATATTCAGGGAGAGGTCATTTAAATTTGCTCGTTTCATCAATCTAATTGTTTTTGACGTAACCGGAGTTTTCTGTCTTTTAATGGGCTTGATTAGAAGACATTGGTGGTCGGAGCGTCCGATTGGGGGGAGATGGCTAACAGTGTCAAAGAGAGGGAGCATATTTGTAAGGATTTGATCAAGAATGTTGTGTCCTCTAGTCGGTTTAGTTACGGATCTTTTTAAATTAAATCTGTTACATAGTTCTCTTAATTTTAGTTGATTGAAGTCCCCAGCTATAACAATTCCAGATGAAGGACGTTCGCGCAAGAGACTATCTATACAAGTAGTTAAGTATTCATTCATATCGATTGCTTGTTCGGCGGATTGACCAGGAGGGTAGTACACAACAGCAGCAACGATTGTACTGTAAGGTCTAGGGGTTCTTGGGGGTTTTAACAACAACCATATCACTTCTTTGTTTTCTTCTTCGAGGTGAGTCATACGCTCTGCTGGTAAACAATTATTCACGTAGGCGATCACTCCACCGCCAGGAGACTTTCTATCGCGACGAAATATGTTGTATTTATTACCGATCTTAACCGAGGAATCACCGATATCATCACTTAGCCAAGATTCAGTTATCATTACCACGGATGGGTCATAGATCGATACAACAGCAGCTAATTCGTCTACCTTATTTGTTATATGGCATACATTTGACAAGAGGAAGGACGGGACTGAGAACTTTCCAATGGTGGGGTTTGTATTAGTCTTAATGTTAATTAAATTATTAAAATTTACACTTCTCTGAGATGTATAATTATCACTTGTCCGTTGGATTGCGCCTAAACGAGGGTTCCAAACTGGTCCAAGGTGCGGTTGACCAGCTGTAGGTAAGCTTCCCAGGACTCCGTTTCTCCAAGCTGTAACTCTGACTTTGATTGGAAAGGATTCACTTTGTATGCCGGGTTGATTTGACTTGCTCTTGTATCTGTATTGTCTGCTGTTGTTCTTGGTTTCGGAATCCACCGATAGCGACCGCTTCGAAAAATCTTTGAGGGAAAATTTGCTTGACGATATTGATGTTTAGGCTCGGAAAACTGATTGCGCCGGTAATTAGGTTTCGAGAAATGCGTTCTGTTAGTTGAGGAATTATGCATTGGATTCCTCCTATGACGATCCATGTTGGCGTTTAAGGCGGCCTGATTGCGCCGGTAATTAGGTTTCGAGAAATGCGTTCTGTTAGTTGGAGAATTATGCACTTGATTCCTCTTATGACGATGCATGTTGGCGTTTAAGGCGGCCTTTTCTTTTAGGAGATGGTCGAATGAGGTCAGGGAGTCTTGGACGACTGGTTTATTGGGATTTCTATATTTCATAAGAGAGTCATTAACAACTGGCCCTCGGGTATTATATTGTTTCTCTTTGTATGTCGCAGATGGTAAATTATTCATATTAGTGTTTACGTTAACTTCAGATTCTTCTATATCAATTAGTATAACAGAGTCATTGTCAGTGATGGTTGGTTGATTATTCATATTATCGATAGCAATGTTAATTGGCGATTTTGACAATTCCATGCCGTGCAGTGTTTCCTTGAGTAATTTAATTTCTTGTTTCAATAGCTGATTTTCGTTTCGTAGCCGATTGCACTCACATGTAGCGGGAGCTTCAGCAGTATTAACTTTTAGGAATAATAATGCCAAGTCCAATTTAATTTCTGCTACTTCTACAGATAATTTACTACAGTCTTTGCAATTCATTATATAATCGCCTTCGTTCTGCTTGTGTGAACACATTTCTTGCTCATTTGCTTTTCCTTCGCTAGCATCCGAGTCGCTTCGGTTGATAGTTGTTGTTGTATTACTAGATCTGTCAAACATGTTCGAGTTAGAATTGTTAATACTGAGACTACACTGATTATCGATAGATTCATTCCGTCTTTCGGAAACAGCAGGGGTAGCAATGATTAGCTCGGCATCTTTCACTATTGCAATTCGCGATGCATCGATATTTTTCTTCAAAGAGTCAGCCACTTCGCTGCCACGAGGACCTTTCACGCTCAAGTTTTGTATTTTCTTTTCGTACAAGTTCCTTTTTTCTTCTAACTCGGATATTTTATTGTTGCTCGTCTCCAACTCCTGTTTGATTGAACCAATTTCTCGATGATTACTTTCCAGTTTACCTTTCAGTTCTTCTATAAAAGCTTCCCTGGCTTTAACAAGGTCTTCAAAATTTCTTTGGGAAACCAAAAATTTGTCCTGAAGGTCATTCATCGTGTTTAAAAGGTGGAAATATTTCCGTTGGTAGTCTTCTTCAATCACCGTTGTTTCACTTGTAACATTGATAGAACGAACCACCACTTTCCCTGACAGTTTGTATGCTAATGTTTTCATTCCTTGGCGATGTTAAAACTTTACATGTAGTTGTTGTGTTTATCACATCTTGAACCATATTCTGCACTTGTCTTTCACTGCATTCAGGTTCTTGAAAACTTTCGTTCGACGTTGTTTCAGACTTCACTGCCAGTAAAGGCTGTGTTACATTCGTCTCTTCTTGAACTATACTCTGTAAATCTGTTCTTACAACTTTTCTCACTTGTGAACGTGGAGCTTTCCTCCGCGATTTGCTCACGTCAGGTGAAGGGGAGTGCCCTTCTTCAGGTGCGATATTTTCATCATGGTTGACCACTGGCAATGTATTTTTTGATGCCATAGCTGCATTACGATGTAAATCCTCATTCTCCAGTGACTCCTTGGAAAATTCATGATCTAGTTTTCTTTTCTTAGTCTTTTTCCCCTCTTTTGGAGCTACTGGTGTCTCTTCTTCAATACAGCCTCGCCTTTTAGATGAATTATTATGTCTTGTCAGGATTGGCATATTCTTATTAATGTAATGTAAATGTAAATCTTATTATGTAATGACCGAAATGTTCTTTTGTCAGTTTTCATTGTTTTGATAATCCCACTTCCGGGTTCCGAACCTAGGCTAGTTGTCTACTATGAACATGCAACGATCATTGCTGACCCATATAAGAGCAGTATGCAAATTACGGGGGTTGTACCCATGGTTAATTTGCAAAACACAAATGTAAGCTAAATCCCATCATGCCTCTGGGGCATGATTTCAAAACAAATCCTGTGCCGCATCCGTAGATTGTCTGGTGGTCAACCCCAAAATCACAAAGCTATTCATTTAGGTAGGGTTCTCCATGTCATCATGTCACTTTTTCTTTTGGCATAAGCCAGATGCACGTGGTACAATTTTGGTAGCCCAATTTGTGGCTTAAATGCATGTGCAGCTTTATATTAGCATTTATGCAACGAGCCAATAATTATTGCACATTGCATTTATGAAACAAGGGGACCACGGCATATAATGTCAATAAATGTTCATTTATTATTTAGCGATCATGCAAAAGAATTGGGAAACAGTGTTCCGGATACACCATTGCTGTTTTTAAAACCATCCACAGCATACATCCATGAAGGACAGAAAATAAAGGTAGGATGAGATAGCTGGGTAGTCTTTCAGTGGAAGAATCAATGTGTGGGGGCAGTTCTGTGCAATTTAAGCTAAGATCCATCAAGGGCACAAAAGTAATCAAATAATGTTGAAATAATGGGCAGGACAGTATGAAAATAGTCTATATGAAGTACTTTATAGTGGCACTGGAGTGAATAGTTCCCTACTTGGAGGCGGAGTCAGACCAGCTCTGAGTTAAACTATTGTTTTATTTAGATTCCTAGTGGTTGCTCTGATTTACACCATGAAGTTGAACTTGGTGTTGTGATTGGTCAAAATGGCACAAATATCGAGCAAAACCAAGCGATGGACCATGTGGCTGGCTATGTCCTTGCTTTAGACATGACTGCCAGAGATTTTCAGCGAGATGCATCAAAGAAAGGCCAACCTTGGTTACTGGCAAAAGGATTTGACACATCATGCCCAATCAGTGATTTCATCCCGAAAGAGAAATTGCCCAATCCCGATAATGTCCGACTTTGGCTCAAGACTGATGGAGCAATGAAACAGGATGGGAATACCAAGGATATGATATTTAAGATACCATATTTGATCAGTTATATTAGTAATATTGTTACACTCGAAGAAGGCGATCTTATATTAACTGGTACACCTGCTGGTGTGTCTACAGTCACTGCTGGCCAGCAGATTACTGCAGGATTGAATGAAATAGTGGAGATGTCATTCTCTGTCTCAAACTGAACGATAAAATTAAAAATTTAAAAACAAGTTATTATAGTTATAGTTATTGAAACTTAAACCACTTGAAAAATGAATAGAATAATAGGGTGAACGTATATTGCTGGGACAATACAAATTATAATCATACCACCTCAAAATTTATACAATACGCGTGTTAAGTGCACAAACAAATTTGATTTGATAATAAAAAATATATAGATGGCTTTGATCATTGTGTAAATAAACTATTCTGACAAAGTTTGTAAACTCCCTCTAACTGAAAGGACGGTGCCCATCATTGGAAAACCTCAAGTAATACGAAGATAAGATACGAAGTACAAGCGGTACACGGTAAGGCGCACCCATTTTCGCAAAAGACGAATTATATACTAAAACCTAAACTAAGAAATTAACGACAAAAAGCAAATTTAAACCAAGAAATATGAGTTTAATTCCATGTCTACCCAAACTACGGTATTATGCCACCCTCAAATCAACTACCTGTAACATGTAAAAGTTACAACGGCTACTTTGTGTTAAGTCTTCTCACTTTCGTCCATCCGTGTTAATCTGTAACGAAAACCAAGTACACGGCGTGGTTGCTGTCTTTGCGTTTTGCTGCTACAACCACACCACTCATAACACCGGAATCGTCTGTGTAGTAAAGCTGCACCTGAAGAAACAAAGCGAATTATGTTAGAGGGGAAAATTATGTTCATCCATTGCTCAGAATTAAACCCACAATTTAAGGAATAATAAACTGAACTACCTGATAAAGATTAGCGGAAACTGACTTTGAAGTTTTGAACAAGGGCCTGGAAGTGAAGTAGTATACTTACTAACTTCCAGGCCTACTGCGGGATCAAAAATCGCTTGATTATTGGCTTGGCCGGAGTAGGCCTAATTCCCAGGCGGGTCTTTTCTTTTTCGAGTATAGTTCAAATCAACCAAAGTTTACTTACCCTGCTATTGTCCAGAGTGATGAAAGCTTTGTCGAAAGCTGTCGTTGCTTCTTCAGAGTCATCGCGATTGTTTAAAAGTTGGCCCATGAGCAGTTCAGTCTGAAAAAAATTGCGTTAATACAGCATATGTAAGTATATGCGGTGTATAAGTGAGCCGAGGCGAGTGATTGCATATATATCTTATATAACATGGACGCGAATGTTGTATACAGCTTGTGAAATGCAAAGATCTAAATTGATGCAAAGGATTACTTGCGGTTATAGAGATCGACAACTGGCCAGTTTTGGCTTCTGTATATAGCTCAGGGGCCGGTTGTTCAAAAGTGGATTAGCGCTAACCCAGGGTTAAAATTTAACCCGCTGTTTTAGTTTGCATATTTCTACATGCCCATTTATTTCAAAATGTCAGAAAAGAAAACTCCTATTGATCCAGACATGATTTGTGATGAAATATTTCCAAATTTAGAAACAAGTTGTTAGGAAGTGTGCTTTGAATTTTCAGTTAAGGTTACAGAACACCTTTGAGTGTTAATTTTGCCTAAAATTTTTTTATTGGTTTCAATGAAAGCATTAAATTAGACTAGTTCTACTATCTGACCAAGTTTGAACGAAAAATGTTGAAAACTCGCAGAGTTATTTAATAAAATACATTTGGCTGCAATAAGAAAAACATTGAAAATGTACTATTCAAATTCAATTTTCTCACGAAAAATTTTACGGTAATTACTGATTTTCAAACGAGTTGTGCTCCTGCGGGTTTTAACCAATTTTTCTCAAATTTTTACAGGACATAGCTAAATACGTCAGTTTCAAAATTGTGTTCGGCTTTTTCTTAATTTTGGATATTTTAATAATAAAGAGCAATTCACTGAAACAATTCAGAAATATATTGCAGTCGTCAAAGAAATCGCCATATCAGCGGAATGACGAAATAAACAAAAATTTCCGAACACAATTTTTTAGAACAACTATTTTACTGTATAAAAATGATATTTTCATAAATATAACTTAAAACCAGCAGGAGCACAACTCAAAAGCGTAAAGGTACCGCTATTTAAGATTTTCCTGAAGAATTCTTACATTATTTTATTGTTTGTTAATTTTACAACTTTACCATATTTTGCATGCACTGGAGAACATTTGGTGAAAATTTGATGGAAATCGGACTGATATTGAGCGCGCAGTAGCGATTTTCCGCAAAACGCCCAAAAGGGTGTCCTGTAACCTTAACCTAGGATTAAGCCAATCGGCCTTTGAACAACCGGCCGCAGTTGATTAGACCGCTGCACCGCGGAATCGCAGCACCGCAGGTTCGATTCGTGCCAGAGGGCTTTATATATAGTTGCATTTTTCGCAACTTCTTCCAGTTAGGTCTATAATAAACGTATAAAATTCAGACTCGAGATTTACATGTAAATGTGAATACAATAACTAATACCTGAAAATCATTCGAATTGTGGAGCTGACTTCTCAAAACTGTTAGATCTTCTTCGTTTTCTACCTTTGTTTCGCTAATAAGTTTCATATTTTTAACGTATATTTGAGTGTCTTCAGCATCGTAACCATACCAGTCGCTTACAATCAAATGTTGTTTCAACGCTTGCTTGGCTTGAGATGGCAAACCTTAAAAATATTTATAAAAATTAAACAATAGTTAGCAATGATATTTGTGGTGTTACATATTCACCTGAGTACACTACACCAACACAGAAAAAAATAGTTAGCAATACTGTATACATCCCAAACCATCGTATTCCTCAACGCTGCCCGGACAGTGACACAGTGTCAGAGGCAAAAATGAGTAAAATGTTTAGGGTCAAAAATGTTTTAGATGTCTTGCAATTCGGCAAATGTTCACTATATACAGTACATGTCTATACATTCATATAGAAGATATTATTCTTGTCCATACCTAAATTTTGTGTGCATGTGATAAAAATGTGCGGTGATACCGTGATATCATTTGTTGTGATAAATTCTTAATAAATATAGAACCTACAAAACTTTTCGAATTCATTCCTTATGGAATGTGTAGTGATAAAAATCGCATAATGTATAAAATTATTGGTATGATCTTTGGAACTCTGGAAATGTTGTAATTGGAACATTCCTGATTCCTGACATTGACAATGAAAATCGTAAATCCTCTGTTATATTTGGTTGCTGTAAAAACTCCATGCATGCCCTGTTTTTAAGGCGAACGAAAAAGTCATTCCTTGTTTTGCTTCGCCCTGCAAAACTTCAGTAGTTTTTGTATTCTCCCTAGCTCAGCACTCGGATTGCCCATTTACTGAATGTTTAATTTAACAGCAACACATACCGTGCTCATTGTGAAGAAATTTGTAGAAAACATTTGTTACATCATTTGATGTTCCATTGCCAAAATACTTTTGAAGTTCCTTAATGGAATCCGGTAAATCATCTCCTAAAACAAACATGAAAACTCGGTTAGCACAGAACCATTATCAAGGACAAACGGTACGAACGAAAGAAATTTCGAACGTCTGGGCCAGCCAATCATAAGAAAGCTGCGCAGATTGACAGGGATACAACTACCTACCTCTTGTCTAAAACTTGAGGTCCTGTAGTCAATGTCAACAATTTGTACATGTTCGTTAAATTTTTAACTTTTCTACTTCAAAAGATATAATTTTCTTTTTGAAAATAGTTATGCGGTGTATAGTTTTGTCACTATACATTTTTTCCAGGTTGCAAACTTTCTACTATTGTACGAATTAGAAGAATGATGGTATAAATATTTAAAGAAATATACAAAATTCTACAACACTGTACCTCTTGCTTGTTCATGTATCGTTATTATCACCAAAATATGAAAGATGAACTTCGAAACCATTTTTTTGCAAAATATCTTATGACAATATTCAAAGTCTGAAAGCTGATCTGTACGAGGCCTTAAAGCACACAAAGACTGATAATCCTAGCATTCAGCACGCAATGTCGTTTGAATACGTATGATATGTCTGTGTATCTACATTTATAACCACGGCATTGCTGTGTTATGTAAAGCTGTCCATACTCAATAGTGAACTCGAAAGTTCAACAGGCACAACTAATCTTTAATTCAATTTAATAGATGATTACCCATGCAAGCTATTTGCGTGACCAAGGGGGCTCTTACTAGGCATATCAGTAGAAGTGCTTCAATTTTTTTGAGGTTGTCCAGACGCCAACCATCATGCAAAACATGAATAGGAAAGAAAATAACCAAAAATTTTTCAGCGACGCTGATTAAAAATTTATAATTCGAGCTAAAATTTGGAGAAATGCACCAAAAAATTAAGGAAAAATTGAAATATAATAACGCTACGCTAACCCTAAAAAAATGTGCGGAGAAATTTGTTAACCAGTCTCCCCCCCCGCCCCGCTCGCCAACAATTTTGAGAAATGAAATAATAATTAGTGGTTGAAATGATGTCGGGAAAAGTTGAACGTTTGTCGGTAAATACCATACCATACCGCTCCCACCCCCTCTGCCTCTTCGGGACGGCCCTGAATGGGACGGCGAAAACCAGAAGTCAAAACAAACTGCTTGAAACGCAATTGTCCCTGACTGGGAACCAGACAGTTTTGAGCATATCGAGGCAAGAGGTTAAGGACTAGGATTCTGTTCCACTCAACTGTGGAATTCGCCGCTTTGTCAAACTGCTATTGCGTTGAAAGTGGATGTGCAGTGGTGTGCAGTCGGATGTGTAGTGATGTGTATCGTATCGTAAAAATTTTGGTTTTCGTGAGGGGCGTCGTCAATTAATATATACAAAGTATTTACAAGAAAATACGTAGAAACAAATAAAAACTATTTACAAGAGTGCATGCTGAATACAGGAGGTGTGACCCATACATTAACATGGCTCAGTCATGATGAAACTCGGGTGGATTATTTTACATCGTCCGCCGAACATTTGTGCTGCGTAGTACGTATGTCTAATAGCCGCCTATATACCTTATGTGCATGCGTAGGGGAAATATTGCTCTGTTCGTTTAAAAAAAAACGTTTTAAACATAGACTGATAGGAGAAAAGGAATATGAACGAAATAAAATATATAAAGCACAAATAGTAAAGCTCGTAAAGCATCACAACCCAAGAACATAACTTTTCCTAGAAAATTTTCTTTTGACAAATGTTTCTATACCTTTAACAAGCTTTCGTTGGTGGGGATGCGTACAACTACCTGAAAAATATAAGGAGAATTTCGACGTTTCGAGCGAAGGCCCTTAGTTACTAGACAGGTCTGGAGTCACTTTAACAAGCTTTCGTTGCGAAGGGCCTTCGCTCGAAACGTCGACTGCATGACTCTCCTTATATTTTTCAGGTAGTTGCACCTTGTTAATATTACTGGCACAGATAGTTCAACCTTGTCTTTTTGCCAGGCTGCCAGCCTTAAAATGCTATATTTTCCCCGCGTATATTGAGAAAGCTTAAGCGATAGGATTAATTTCACATACCACAATTTCCTACTCCACATGTAATTCAATCGGAGTGGGTTTCGAGTCACTCCTACGCATCTGTTTGAAAACGACTAAATCCGAATTTTCGTTTCCATCTGAGGAAAGCTTCGTATGACTATATTTTAAGGCCCTTTTAAGAAATATTGCGGAAGGTTTCATGCCGAGTTTCTGATACAACATAATAAGCAATATCAACATTTTTTTTCGCTGATCATTATGTTTGTACAACTGCTATATGTTTTATTTAAAAGGACCTGAGACGTGTAGTTGACTCTTTCTCTCATTGTACATATCCACCTTCTGAAGCTAGGGACTATATTTTTCGTCTGACTTATTTGTTTAGAGTCTTTGTATAGCGATACATCTTTCTGGAAGGTATATGTCACTTTGGCTATAGAGCCTCGAGAGTGTATATTGTATATGTGACATGACATCCCAATGTGACGTACTTTCCAGAAACGTGTATTCTTTGTTATCCAATGCACAACCATCAATCCGACTGATTTGCATACAATGCGTCACAAACGTTGCTATTTTTGCGCGCAAATCTCATTAGCAACAGCGACCGAGCTGACGAAAATGCCAGAATATGACGTGACGTCGTGACTTAAGGCTGCTTTCCAGTAATTAAGCGTTTTTCACAGTTTAAATTCATTTAAATGTTACTTATGAAAAAATTAAATGGATATTTAGTATTGTGTATACGATTTCTAATGCGTTTTTTAATGTAATAGTCCTTAATCCTTATGTAAAATTTAGGTGAGTGATTTACAGTTTTCGGTGCGTATATGTACGTGTAAAAAATGCTCAACGGGGATCAATGCGGCTTTTACAAATGAACATAAATGATCAGCCGCATGATGCAAACTCTGACATTCATTTTAACATTCAAATTTCCATTGTCATCGAAATGTGTTCCTCTTCCCACTCATCGCTCTAAATCCACGGCAATATTAGCTACCTGATGTTTTGATCCGTTTATG
Source organism: Paramuricea clavata (assembly GCA_902702795.2). Classification (NCBI taxonomy): domain Eukaryota; kingdom Metazoa; phylum Cnidaria; class Anthozoa; order Malacalcyonacea; family Plexauridae; genus Paramuricea; species Paramuricea clavata. Next base: position 19,593 of record CACRXK020003921.1, on the reverse strand, counting down.
TAAATCTAATGATATTTCGGAATTCAGTAACTAGGCGGCCCCACACGATCCCACGCGCTTTATTAATTCACACCTGTAAATATAAACCAAAGCGCACGTCAAAAATATTCAGATTGCTCAATTGTTTGAAATTGTGTTAGCATGAGCAAACATCCATATATTGTCATAAGCTAAGAGAAAATTAACTTATCTGTGTTCGTTATTATTGTTGTGGATATCATTGAAAGATTAAATCTGTTAGACCGACTAATTCACTGAAACCGAGCTGCCTGGTGTTTAATAATCAAGTCTAGACTGAGGTTACAATTGGATGCTTGGATTCGCAGAAAATAGTCAAGTAAGTATTTTGGATTTTTAGTTCTAACTGTATAAAGCATGCATAGGAATTTTCGAATTTGGAGTTCTTAGATACAGTAATATGAGCTGGCGTTTTGTGATACTATAATAAAACTATCTGACCGCACGTGAAGTCCGACTTCTTAATCTCAGTGCAATTAAGTACAATATTCTGTTGACTGAATACAAACGTTCTGCTAGGTTCAAGGGCTTGAAATATTTTGACCGTTTAAACCTATTCAGATATCTGGCACCTGCTACCTCTAACTATATATATCTCCAAGGCAACGAATATATAACCGTTCAAAATGAACATGTGGAATTATGAATGTCATAAATACGGTAATTATCAACTAACGCATTTTTTGCATAAACTGCGCAACAAGAGACAAGTAATTTAGCAAAATAATTACTTGTACATACCGGCTTGTACACTGTTTTTCACGAATAAAACTTCAATAACAGTCCAAATTGCACAGCCTACAAATACAAGCAAACACTATATAGTGCCTACGCTCGAAATGTCGACAAACGTATCATACAGACGTTGTATCATACCGCAGATAAATACAAATGCTTCATCATAGTCATCGAAATATGGTTTGGACTTTGCTATTTTGGAAACTAACAATCTTAAAAGCACATATATAATGAGCTAGAATTTTATATTGAAACTTGAATCGTCTTCATTGCAGTACACAAATCTTTTGAAATTTTACTGCTTCGACGAGATGGTGCCATTGCCCTCGTTGGATGACTTTCTCATTATGCCAAAATCACCTTCACTGCGCACAAGTTTGCACTGATAAACATGAACAAAAAGATTAAAAGAAAACAGGTGTTCTCCGCAAAATTTGGATATCGTACGGCATAAACTGTCGACATGGTTCGGGTTACGCCTACAAGGAACTGAATTTTCCTGGAGAGAGGTTGTTGTTCAAAAATACTTAATTTTAATCTCCTCACATAATCCGCTAAAGGCTGCTGATCTTATGCGACTCATGCCTGTTTTAAACTCTGATCCAGTGTCGTACCGAACGCGCGGTTGCGTATCGCGCTTGTTTTCTGAGCATTCAGGAAAAATCATTGACGTTAATGAAAACGCTACGTACGGTACTTTACGATACAGTCGAAGTAGAAAACAGGCTTTAATTAATTCTAAAAACAATCTTAAATTCTAAATTTCCTTTTCGCTTGAGTCGAAATTTCCGGTTCCTTTCATCAGATGATTGGGAGTATGTTTAAAATTTACTTTACGCTTTTAGTCGGCGTTTTAATTATATAATCAATAATTTGGTTGGGGAACATTAACGCCCCTGCCAAAAAACGCCCCGGACTCACTTAAGGGATCAACTGACAATCTTTTCACTATATTGCAAAAAATGGTTGAACAAGGTGCAGTGTACCTACATTTCTATTCACCTAAAGACGTCATCCCGCATGTGCAGTCAGCCGCGGAATCGCACACAGCAAAGTCCCAATCTATATATAGGAGGGTCCTGAAGGGGGGGGGGGTCCCAATCCCATTTCCCACCTGAAATTTTGGCAAAATCCCAGTCCCAGTATTGAGAAATCCCAGTCCCAGTTATTGAAATCCCAGTCAATAGAAAACCCTTTATTTATCGGTAGAATAAACAGTTTTAAGACCTTTTAAGCATGTGGCGGACACTTTATGAAATATTTTTAAATTTGAATCCCGGAAATGGCATTTGCAGCATTCTGAGACACGCATAATCAGAAAACCCAGAATTCCGGGCGCCAGAGTATGCCTGTTCGCAGGTAGTGCTGTGAATAATATAGTTGTTAACCGGCAAAAATCATGACCAAAGACACCAAAAACGGATCAAAATTGTATTTTAAAATACTCAAAACGCAGAAAAATTGGGAATCGACTCGCATTACCTCAATCCCATTCCCATTTTTGAGGACTTCATTTCCCATTCCCAGTGGCCAAATCCCAGTCCCAGCAACCCAAATCCCATTTTCCCAGTCTAAAAATAGATCAATCCCAGTTCCCATTTTACCCCTTCAGGGCCCTCATATAGGCATTTGCGAAAAGTAAGTAAAACATTTAGCGACTGGATGGTCACTAGATGTTATGGAGAACAGTGGGATTTTCAAACAATGAAAATGCAATGGAACATTCCGTTCATTGAAATGTGACTGGGTGGCACATTTGTTACGGAGCCCAAAATTTAAATTTGACCTATTCACATCGCGACTTCGCTCCGCAGTGACGCAAAGAAGCCAAGTATTGGATCTAGAAACCGTTATAGCAATTTGTGGTTTCCGTTATCCTTGCTGCAATAATCGGTTATCATTGACCTGAAAGTCAATTATTTAAACAAAAATTACTCTAATAAATATCGCAAGGTCACTCCCTGATAAATATCGCAAAAAGACTACAAATCATCCTAATCAGTTTGCAAACATATATGAAGTAATTTTATTTAGAAGTTTATGTCCATTATTATAGACTTGAGTGGAGGTCAAAATCTCAACCTCTCTATTGTAATAACGCGATCAACAAGTCTCCATTATCGAATTTGTTGTTGAACTTATAAGCCCGTAATGACTGAATCAACAAAGAGAGTTGCTGGGTAAGAATTTTGGTAAAAAAATATTTTAAAACAGGTATACTTCATCTTCAAATTAAGAAAGAAAACAATTATTACAGCCTGTCATGGCATTTCAGGAATTGACTCTGCTGTAGTTTTCTCCAAGCAAAGAGAGCGTCCCTTCTTGCCCTACCGAATGTCGTAACAAGTCAGAGGGAGGCTGCTGTGGATACACGAGTACCTCAACAGTCAATATAAATAGAAGTGTGAGTTAACGCCCCAAATATTACCACAAACACCTTTTTATTAGCCACCCGATCATGTTGCATGGACAAAGAATATTTGTAATTTTTAGGATTAGATAATTACGATTGTGAGATAGACTATAAAATTGTAGTCACTGTATCGCTGCATGTTTCAAAATTGGATTTCCATACTATTTCCAACAGAGATCCATGCTATTTCCATTGTAAGGATTTTGAAAATAATGTCCAGTGTATTGTTATGCTAAATGCGATGCATGCAGAGGCCCATTTATGGCAAATGTACTGAATACCTCAGCTTGTCTTTAAAAATTTGCATGCATATTAAATCTGTTAAGCATAGATAACAAACAATAACTACAAATAAATGGTGTATTTAATTTGAATTCTGCAGCCATCTGTTAGAAGTTAACAAAGCCAAAGAAAAATATATTTCCATTACGGCTACCATTTCTTCGATTGATTGTCGAGTTATTAATTGTTTGCTGCAAATTGATCGATCGTTATTGCGTTAATTAATTATTAGTGGATTGTGGGCGTCATTGTTTTTTCGAGATGAACATTTTAACATGTGTTGCGCGTCACTCAAAAAGTAACGTTCACTGATATCCTACTCACATACATCCTAAGAGTGCAATAGTGAGGTTATCCAATGACTAAGTTTTAAATTTGAAGACATTTTCTGAAACCAATTTCCAAGTAAGTCTGACGGTCATTATGAATTCTATCTTCTAGTATATACATGTACGCAGTATAATTGATATTGTACTAGCTATAGGCTATATACTATGTATCTCTTACGTCTAGCCAAATGATCTATAATCTAGCATACTTAGCAATAATTAGTTATTAGGTTAACTATTTACGTATTGTCCTCCTATAATTACGTCTTTACTGAAGCTCGTTCCAAGTATGTTGTTTGAATGTTTGTCAGCAAGATCAAGAGTAAGATATCATAAGTTATTAATGGCTCACGACATGTAAAATGTTAATGTTGGATTGTATATATAAAAAGCTAAGAGATCGGAGATAATAAGGGCAGCCTCAGAGTAAATTACTTTATACCCCAAAATTGGCGTTCTTACCGCATAATGCATTGATTGAACCCTTATGTAAAAGTGTAGGTAAAAATCCATCCTTTGATATTATGTTTACGAAAATATAATTCCAACCCTGCAGCGCTGAAGAATTCCTTGGAATTTTAAATTGCTCTACTGGTAATTAAGCCTCGCTCGATCCTTCCATCTGGTGGCCATACTGTATTTCTACTACAATTTGACTCCAGCCCCGTTTACACTATACGCTCGATTTTTGGTACCGTGCCACTTTTTTGGTTGGGCGTAGTGTAAACGGGGTTTCAGACTGCAAATTTAACAATCTAAGTAGCTCTCGTACTGATGAGCCAATTTTATGTCGACTGCGAGAACTGGGCCAGATGAAATAAATGCGAAATCGATTCAGAGCCGTAGGGCCCATTGTGGACAACCTGCAGAGACGAGTTGAGGTCGATCTAAACTAAACTACCTCGAGAGGTCAGTTCACGTTTTACAACCGAGCTAATTTCTTGCTTAGCATGTCATGGCATTTCCACACTTTTTGACGGTAGTTAATTCGATTAATTTGTTCACGTTTTTGTGCAAGTGACACTTCAAAGAGTCCAAGGACCGACCTCGGACTGGGTTGAAATCGTTTTGATCTAAATGATCGCAAACCGCCCTGTGAAGTTGTGAACGCCTTTATGATTTAACTAATGAATCTGTGAACACCCCTGTGACTATGATTCAACTTCTGTGCATGCCCCTATGATTCAACTTCTAATGTAGAACGATCTCAAACCGCCATGTGAATGATTCAATTGCAATTTTATCCCGACACATTTGAGTTGTTGACTCTTGTGAATTTACTTATCAGTTCTGCGATGCGTTAATTTCGACACCAACGCATAGTTCGACAATGCATGCATCAGAGCATATATAGCGGATGTAGTAAACCACACCACTATGTGATATTTGTCACACTGGATTAAAAAATACAATTTTGAAGAAAACACGAGCTTAAAATGGGACTAATATCGCTAGGGTTTCATAAGACATGTTGCTGTTGTGAGCCATACAGACAAACTTATGTGCATTTGAAACACTTGGAAAACCCAATGGTGCGGATACTATAACATATTTTTATTCCCGCAAATTGAATTCACGTTTTATATATGGTGTGATGAAAGACCAGACAATTAGTAATACAAGTATAAGCATTGCAATTGACCGTAAAAAAATGAGCTCATACAGCATGAAATCTTGATAACATCTCTTGAAATGAACCGCTATACTTAGTAGAAGGAATAATCAACTTCTGCAGTTTCTTTCCGATAACCAAATCTTGGCTATACGTATATCATCCAATTGGTAGCTTGTTGCAATGCTCGTGAGTTAACGAATTTCTTCCGAAATTAAAGCCCAACGATAACCATCCACGATCAAACAATTCGTGAAGGATCAACTCATATGGTTTGTGTAAGAGCTAACGGAAAATGAGTAAATTATATCTTTACCCAGAGTATGCCCGTTCGCAACATTGCATGGAAGCGCGCGAAAAGCCGCGAGGTTTCCATGACAATAAGGAGATCAAGAGAAGGAGAGAGATACTGTTAATATTTTTTCCCGCATATACATGTATTGATCAATGAAACACGTAAAATATTACAATATCTAGATTGCCTAAAATGGGATCAAATATAAACGACGCAATAAATTATCATTGCATTAATTAAACTGCTTCGATCGTTGCTTTAATAAAGTCCCTTTGAGTTAGTATCCCGGAGAAACTTTTGGCAGTTGTAACCTTATGGCAGTTGTAATCTTTTGGTTGTTGTGGCTGTATAGCGTTCAATAGACTGTACAGTCTGTACTGCAAGGGTGGGTTGTAGCGAAGTAGTTGTAGTTCGCTACTGTAGCGAACTACAATTTTCAAGTAGCCAGTAGTTTTTGACTACTTTTTTAAAACAGTAGCTGTAGTTATAGCGAACTACATTTTGCCTAAAAGTATAACCAAGTAGTTGACTACTTTTCAAACAGCAAATCGCTATATTCGCTACTTTTAAAAATTGTTAGCAACTTGATAGAATAGAATGTTATTAAGACACAGTTTGCTTAAAATCAATACTCAATTTCGGCACGAATTCAAACTGTGCAAGTGCATGCCGTCTTATTTACTCGTAAGTCGATTTGTTATATATAGGTTACATTACAGCCTGAGCTATAGTAGATGTTCCAAATACAGTAAAATTAAAAAATATTGAGTGGCGAAATAGCGAAATAGTTCGCTACATTTTTTAAGCAGTAGCTGTAGTCAGTAGCGAACTACTTTTGTTCAAAAGTAGCAGTAGTTGTAGCTGACTACATATTTTTGAAGTAGCTGTAGTTATAGCGAACTACAAAAAGTTTGTAGTCAACCCACCCTTGCAGTGTACTGTTTATTGCAAAAAAAAACAATGGCTATTTCCTCAGACATGTCTGTTCGTGCACAACAGATCAAAGGATAGCTTGAGATTGGGATCAAGATCAAGAGGAAACATTTTCGTGCACGAAACTAGGGGACAGAAAAGTTCACGTGTCCATGCATGCCGTGTCAAAACACGCAAACATGAAAACGAGGCCTTTGGGTAAAAAATGTAATAAACAGCAAAGAATAACACATGCAGGTCACACAACTACCGGGTGGCCAGGGCCGTCCCCCCCCCCCTCTCCCAGAGAAAACTATATTTACGATTTTTGGAATGTCATTATTAATTATTCTTTGGATATTTGGGACTTTTTTCGGCATATAGGCCTTACTGCCAGACCCTGCGGGTGTCCCCAAAAAACTGGACATTGTTTGATCTCATTTAACGCGTAAAAGCTATAAAGGCTATCGCAATGAAATAAAGATCATTAGAAAGGACTAACTTAGATTTTGATACATAGCACTTGAATTTACATGCAATATTGACTGCGCTATTGATGTTTGAACGTTGAACTACTGTTTTTGAAAATGCCAAACATTAGCATATCAACAACGTTATAACTACCGATGTAGTTATACTTGTTAAATAATAAATATTTTTATTTTGGTTGTATCTCGCTCAATATTGCATGTAAATTCAAATGTTACATGTCAAAATCTGAGTTAGTCCTTTGTGAATGCAATGATCTTTATTTCATTGCGATAGCTTTTATGGCTTTTACATTATATGAGATCAAACAGTGTCCAGTTCTTCTTGGGACACCCGGTATATGGATATATATTTATATATATATATATATATATATATATATATATATATATATATATATATATATATATATATATATATATATATATATATATATATATATATATATATATATATATATATATATATATATATATATATATATACTACTATAGCTAATTGTCGACATTGCCATCCATGCTCTATTTTGTATTTCTACACGAAATTCAGTATTATTTTCTTTCTCATTTTTAAAGACCCAATGTCAGGTCCGAAAATATCATTGTTTAAAGTTAAAAATTTTCAACTTCAAAACCTTTTCCGACGACCGGAAAATTCGTGTCGGTCACCCATGCACATTTTACAAAATTTTCTTTCTGCGAAAAATTTTCCCGAGTGGATCGAAATGGACCTTAAAACTGTTTATAATCCCAGTTAACAGTACTGCAGTTACAAATATGCAAAACGTAACAGGTTTTTAATTTACTCTGTAAACAACTTTAATAGACTAACGTGCATTATCAGACATATAGACGTGAACGTTTCTTATTAGATGTACATGCTGTACAGCATGCATTAAAGCTTAATTTTAGCAAAATGACGCAAAATTGTCGTCTTTCCAAAGGATATTAAATAATGCAAGATTATACAAATATTGGACATCAGAGCATATACCTAATGATGAATTTAATGCAGAGCTTTATTAAAAGTCTCGGGTACGAGTCCGTTGTTAAAATATTTGCAAGCACACATGACTTTTTGGGAAATATAAAAAAGTAATACATGTCAGGCATATGCATGCTTTAAAAAGAAGCCAAAACTAAAACATGCATGTTTGATGACGATTTTAAAATAAGAGTTCAACTTAAATGTATGTAGATATCATCTAAAAGCACAGGTGTTTGTCCTTGCTGACACTCCAATTTTATGATAACGGGGATGAATACAAATGTATGTAAAATAAAAAAACGACGCCCAGATATGCATGTCCCCAACTGTACGGTGTTCATTATACTACATATTAAGTATAAATGGCAAGGCCCTTGCCAATGGTATAACGTACCAACTACGAGAAACGGAGTAATCAAGGCATTATTCATGGTCAACGTTTATGAACATTGCAGTCATTATGTAAATATTTGGAAAGAGAAGCTTAAAAGTTATTAAGGTAAAATCTTTAAAGATAGCTATTTCTTGTTTCAAAAGTCATCCAGTTTTTTTTAACAATAAACTATAGTATTAATTCATGTTATCTACAGAGTTATCTTCGGGGGGTTTTCGCGTGCAGTGAATTTTCTGCGAATTTCAATATGCCCTGCAGTGAATAAACAAAGTATTTATTACATTTTACATTATTCATATAATCGAGCATATAATAACGTCTACATATATACACTATGCAAAATATGCAATATAAAATGTTTTTTAGCTTTTCCAAAAAAATTAAACTATATCTCAGTATAATTCATGAACTCGGCATGATCAAGACATCCTAACTGCGTATTATATATTGAAAAAGACAAAGTTTCGAGCAAATGATAAATAAATGCAAGCATGCATGCATGCATCCGCGTTAGGTAAGTTTAAATTTTCATCTGAAATTTTCTTAGGCATGCTTAGATATATATATATAGGCCTACGAAAGCATTTTAACGGAATTTTCATTTGAGAACAAAGCCCCAATTTCGTCTCAGGGTATGTACGATCTATTTGTACACTGTAGCTGTGAAATTAATATAGGTACTCGAGGAAACATGTACATTTTAGATACAAAATATAGTTTTGAGCAAACGATAATACAAGTATCTGCATGGTAGGTGGGTTGAATTTCTATCTGATCTGACTTTTCCTCGTCAGCATATACCATGGATAATAAAGTCTTTTTAAACGCTTACTTAGAACTGCTGTGTCAGTGACTTTCATAACAATTAAGGCCTTTTTTCTCACTAGGATTCACGAGTGATAAACCGTCCAGCTGTTCAACTCATTAAAGTAGTTTATTTGGTCGTATATAAGATACTAAAATATGTACAGTTTTGATAAGGCCGCAAAATGCTGCTATGTCGTTTTAGTAGATGATACAAATGTAATAATTGAAGGAGATCTTCCATCAAATAGTAATCACCAAATTCTAGGAAATTATTAAATATATTTCTTAATTTGGTGTCGTGTTACGAGGATATTTTTACGTACAAAATCAGGAACTAAAGAAAGTCAAAAAAGGGGGCCCACTTGCCCAGAGGAGGCTGGAATTGCGGAACGTGTTAAATATTAAGGAATTTTCTTAAAAATTGAGGTCGAAAAAGGTCTGTAAAGTATTTTTAACCCCCCATTATCTGAAACTATATATAGTGTTTGGAAATATTTTTGAGACGTTTTGTTAAAACCTTTTTATTTTTGAATTCACCCCCCAACCATGCAGATACCCCGGGATGGCAGTGTATAAAATTTCCATAAATAGTGCCGGCTTCTAAATCATAAATCTTCAAAATGAAAACCAGAGTAAACTGACGTGTTGATAAATGGCGGTTTACGATCAAAATCACATGTGTCAACGCGTGAGGTAGGTATGTGAGGAAATTGGTCTGATCGTGAGCTGTGATGACAAATGAGAATATATCAATGTAACAATGTTATGTGAAATAATATAAACTGACTAGACTGACTACAGATATAATATAACTTGCATCGAAACTGTCGTGATGGCGATTTATATCGATCTAGAGTAAAATAAAATGCTATAAAAACAAACTTTTGTTGAAAATAAAACTAATATATATATAGTACAATAAATCGTCCTATACATCCTACGAGAGGACTATAATAGATGAAGGGGAACTTTGACTTTTGTAGAATCTCTTGAAATAAAAAAAACGCGCGGTATCACCGAATGATGAACATTTTATAATATAGCTTTCGACTAAGTTTTAGTTATCACCAGGAATCATTGTTTTTTCTACTATCATTAACTACTCGATGATTCTCGTACTTTGTGTTTCTTTTTCAACTATACTTGCATGTATTACATTCAGTAACAAACTCATTTCAGTCTAACTAAAGGTTATGACTTAAGTGTGAACGACTATAGCCAGTAGCCTATAGGCTATAATTATTGATCTCAAGATCAAAAGGTTTGACACAATACAATGAAAACTCTTAAGATCAGTCATGGTTTCACTATAATCCTTATAGTCATTATCAGGAATTTGTTTTATAAATACACCTTTTCGATTACGTGTATTTTCCTTCGACCCTCGGGAAGGTTAAGAATCGTGAGATAAAAAATTTGTCCTGTACTGTATAGCAGAACCCCAAGATCCATTGTGAAAATTAGCCTCAAAAACAGATTCCTCGCTGATTATTTTTATTTTTTTGGAATTTCAATCAAAAAGACTTATCTTACGTATTTTTTACCTTTGTCTTTGAATTTTTTGTTCATAATAATGTACAGTCAGTTTTTTCGCGAAAAATGTAGCAAAAAGCGAACTTTGGTGATTGCGCTAAAACCGGATGTTTATACAATCGTATATAGAGCGCGAAAACACTATATAGCCAATCAAAACGCTAGCTGATACGACAGTTCATCACATGTGCATGAAAAATCGTTCGCCAACCAAAACGCTGATATGATAAATTTCACATCTGAAAGTATCGCCCACCGTGCATGCACGCGGAAATCTCTATACTTAGTACGTTTTCAAAATTTTCCGCGGTAACCACTGAGTAGTGCATGCGTATTCTAATAACTTCGGAGTTTCCGGCCATTGTATTGTATTCTACGTTTTCTACGGCCTGAGTTTCAATGAGTTGCAAATGATTGCTTTATTACAAATCAGTTTTGCAGCAGATGCAAATGCACGTCGGTCCTCATAGACAATATTTAACTCGAGACAATAACTTTTAATAAGAAATAAGGAAATTGAAATGGCATGATAAGGGTCAGGTAATCTTACTAGCGACTTCAAGAATGCTATATTAAATTCTATAGACTATTATTAGACAATAGTTCATCATTAACTGATTATTAAGCAGCTGTAAACAGCAGCAAACAGTTTCTAGAATTATATGAGCAGCTTTGGTTTATAATACGATTATACGCATCCGTTTACTCTTCCGACAATAATTAGCCTTTGGTTTATTACGAAGCCGAGACTGCAAGAAAATGCGAAAATTCATTCAAATCTCAAGGACGTCCATTAATCATTCCCAAATACTCACGTTTGCTCAGTTTACCAACTGAAGCATTTTAGTCGTACAACAATAATTTGTGGGTTTTGATGGAAAGCAAACATATAGACTAAGATTAAAAGATTATATATCGAGATCTTTCTGCTTTGGCAGATTACCATGCAAGGCGCTGTTTTGGAAAACAAATACAATTTTATAAATAAATGTTAGATAATAAAATACATTATAATGCTGAAAAAATGTTTTTGACCAATTAATTGCGTGACTATTATCTTGAATGTTGCGGGCTGCCAGCAAAAACTACCTTTTGAAGTTTGTTGTATCTTCAGGTTTTTGTATCATATACACACATACGAGACGTTATGAATGTTCTGCATGCATGAGTATACTACTATACTCATCTCACATCTAAACATTCATAACTCATCCACTCGTTCACATCCATCAAAAGAAGACTAAATCGCACCTAAAATCGCAGCAGGCAAGTACGGGCCATTCCAACTGAATTAAGTTTACTTGAACTTTGCATTCTTGAACCGCCTATATTCATATTTTTGGTTTCAAATTCACGGCATATCACAAGGTTACCATGGTATATCGATATTAATCATACTAATAGCTTTGGATTATTTTCTTTTCAGATTTTCGACTATAATCGCCTAAAGACTGACACTTGAGATATACGCGACAGCACTGGACTTAAACACATCGAATCCCTATAAAGCCTGTAGTGCATTGCAACATCAGACATACCAGATAGCTGTTGGCACAAGGCAACATGGAAAACAGAAACAACACCACGAGTGCATCTTTTTCTAATTCAACTCCGTTTGGATTAATAAATGCTCCTTCTTTCAACCTTGGACTTGTGATTGCACTTGGTGCGCTAATACCTTTAATAGTTATTGGAAATTCGTTAGTATGCTACGCGTTCTTAAAGTATCAAAAGCTACGAACTGCAACAAACTGTTTTCTTGTTAGTTTGGCCCTAAGTGATTTGGCGGTGGGGCTCCTTTTAATACCACTCTGGATTGCATATATTGCGTCGGGCGGTTTCCACGAGTTACCAAAAAGTTTCCGCGACGGTTATTATGTTTTGGATATAACATGCAGTGTTGCTTCGATGGCAAATCTTGCAGGGGTCAGTATAGAGCGATGGTATGGAGTCTGTTATCCATTTCGTCACATGAGTATGAGCATAAATTACGCAGTTTTGACATCAATTGCGTCGTGGACTTATGCCTTGGGTGTTGCTTTGCTATCTCTATTTAACGACCAAAATAACCGCTGGGTTGTAACAACTATGACCGGCCTTGGCTTGTTTTTGCCTTTCGTCGTTATGACCACGTCGTATTGTGCAATTGGCCGCAAAATCAGGCGAAAAACCTTGCAACCTTTTCATCAATCTGGAAATGAATGCAAAACAATTCGTACATTGGTTTTGTTATCAGTAATATTCATCGTGTGTTGGCTGCCTTTCGCTATCGGTTCTCTTGTGATAAATTACTGCGATCGATGTGTATTATATGTTTTGGAAACACCAGTATTACATATTTTCCCAAAATTTTTACACTACATCAACTCCTGCGTCAACCCCGTTCTGTATTCCCTGTTCTGTCCAAGTTTCAAATCAGCTTTCAGACAAATGTTCTGCGGCTCTCGTCGAAGACCCAACGGGATACGACGACGAAATACGTTGATTACCGATCAAAGTGCCTCGGGAAAGAGAAAATCAAATGGCAGCATGGTGATCAATTTTAAAGATAAAGAAAAGATAAAGTCGAATTCCAGTGACATCCAAAGAGGCTCGCTAGTAATTGAAAGTCTTTTGTAAAAGTGGATAATTCTATGCATTACGTAATAACTTTTTATAGAACAAAAAATCCGCAATGAAATACATAGTCATAGAACTGATGAGAAATAATAGTTGCAACCAGCGAACTTTTTTCCGCTGACAAAGAAGCGCATATGAACTGGAGGGCATGCCATCACGTGCAGGTCCCTTAACCAATCCTAGCCTGAATAAAGATTAAAAGTGCTTCGAGCAGAACCAAAGAATACTGGTGATCATGAATACTAAGTTTATGTCTGAATAGCTTAGTATAATGAGGACAATAATCAATATGATGCAATTTGTTTGCTTGATGTCGATAATGTAATATTTGTTCTGTTTAGCGGAAAACACCACGGCAATATTTATTATTACTATTCATTGTACTATTTTCTTGTATTCTTATTGGTTGAAAGCCTACAGATAATTTTCCATATCTCGGTGCAGAATGTGAACATGACAAATATCGTATCTGTAGGTGCCCGCGTATTTTTGCAGCGGTATTTTGCAATTGGAAAAGACGGCGGGAAATTTTGTAAAATTATTTTGTTTTGACAATGGCTTCTGCTGCTTCTGCTCGTTTTGCTTCGGTTTCAACAGAGCAAATTGGAAAAATAGTTCAAGACAAAGATTCTGAAAATTTAAAGATCGGCTGAATAATAAAAGAATTAATGAATTCGGCTTACGCAGGATATCAAAATTATTCAGACCTCGTCCTCGGATAACATTGACCTCGGTCTGAATAATTCTGATATCCTGCTCAGCCTCATCCAATAATTCTTAAAGACCTTAAATATTGCATGCTGATCTTTCGAGCAGTCTTGGCAACACTCTGGGAGGGTGGACAATAATTTCACTCATGCACCAGTGAATAATAAGATCGTTCATTTTAATCATTTATAACTTTCTCGTTTCCGTTTCGTTTTTTGTTCCTTTGACACTTGGTATATAATGAAATACGTTTTAACTGGGTCTGCCGCCAATGATCTGCTTCGTCCGAGCTTCTGGATCGGCAGCTTTACATTGATAAACATTCGTGGTGTTTTCCACCAGCCAAAACAAATATGATCCTATACTAGTTAAGTTATATTTATGTCATTGCCAGCCCGGACTTGGAAAGACTGCAAAGATATATATACACTTAAAACGAATACCATTAGGCAACTTCGATCTGCAATTAACTACTGAGTATCCACCAACTCTAGTCAGCTTTCTTATTATACAACTCTTGTTTTACTAAAGGTTTTACTAAAGGTTTATCAGAGATTTAAAGCGGTAGTTCGGATTCCACTCCCATAGTAAAATAACCACCATTTGAGCGCCGGTGTATTGAATGCATTGGCACATTGAGAATATTCTGGGGTGTGTTGGTTTAACTTGTAATATTTATTGTAATATTTCGTCACAGCAATTATAGAAAATAGTGAAAAACATATATTTTAGTCATTCGTTGAAATTACTTTGAATTGTAATACAAGCAGGGGTATAGGAAATAACACAATGTACTCTCCAACTAATTGCTAACTTTTGAATGTTCATCAAGCAAGTAATTCAATACGCTATTCAATCGGTAAAAATGAAAAACTAGTGGAAGTGTTTGTGCCGATGAAATATTCGAACACAAATTTATTACCTATTTAAGACTTTTATATTTGGACCATGTTACATATTCCCCTCCCCCCTGACGAGTTAGGATAATAGGGTACCTTAGGTGAGGAGGGTTAGACGAGGGGTAAGGGTCAGCTTCAATGTGTCTGTATGATGATATACATCATGCATAATGATGATATACATCATAGATTCAAGGACGACCGTATGATGATATACAACATTACAACATACGAAATGAAGGGGATGTGTTGATATAATCATAGTTAATATACTATAATATAATGGAGTGAAAGCAAGCACATCATTTTATGGAACGATATATCCCGAAATCTCGTACTGAAGTAAAAAAGGCTTTATTCACAATTTCAGTCCTCTAAGTGACGGTTATCCGAAACTCTAGTGGGCCAACGCCTAATTTTGTCCGAGGCACTGGTCCGAGGCATGAGAACAAGGCAAGATGAAGTACATACCAACCGTTTTATAACAGATATATCCGATCGCGGGCGCTGAAAGAGGATCCTTTGTTGTTTTGATTTGAATTCGAAATTTTATCAGATTTACAGCTGAATTTAAAGCTGTTTTGGAGTACATTTGTTAATTATCAAGTAATATAAGCCCCGAAGAGAAGCAGAATTTCAATACTGAATACATATAAACGGGAATTTTGGAAATATGAACCGAATATTTCGATGTCAATTGTGTCGTATTTCGGCAGCTTGTCGTGTAGTTTGGAAGAAGAACGTTATTTAACGCTTCTAGAGAAGGATTTATCTGGTTTTTCGAAGGAAATATCCGTGAATAGAGTGCTCATTTTCCCACCATTGTCGTCACGATATCGCTTTCTAATACATAAAGTTGTTGAACGATGGCCCAAGCTTAAAAGTTGCTCGATAGGGTCTGAGCCTAACCGTCGTACAGTTGTTTATTTTGAAGAATTAGCACGTATACAGTAAGACTATGAATTATTTTACTTACCCATCGTGGGAAATTATTGTATTATCTTTTCTGATACCTTGGTCTGTACCATTTAATCTCATATGGTCATATTCATGTTGTTGTACCATAACCACTGGCACTGCATAACTTGTTCCCAGTCACTTGGCAGAGAACAGTATGCAATAAGGGCGCTTTCCATTTAATGGCCTGACCGGTCAGACCCGAATTCTTTTCTCTGTATCAATGGAAAGATCTGGTCTATGTTTCTCAAATATCTAGCGAAAATGGACCTCATTCTGATGTTATCTACAGTAAATTTTCTGGTCAGATAGGTGGGAAGTTCAAATGTTTTGTGTTCCATTCAACAATTTGACCGGTCTGTCCGTGTTAATGGGAAGCACCCTAACATTACCTACTGGTCTATAATATATAGGTCAGTGATTATACCTCATTATCTCCCAGTGTATCAAGGGTATCAATCCTGGGTGGTATCTCTTACTTTTTACATAATCATAACAACCACTATAATTTCTAAGTCAATTAAGGTTGTTTTCCACTTCGCCCGTCTTGGAACATAACGTAACCGGTGAATTTTGAAAATTAAAATTTGTTTTTATACATGTCGATACGTTATGCCTGAAGTGGAAAACAGCCTTTAATATCGTCCCCCATTTTGGAATAGATAATCGTCCTTGGTGATCTCAGTACAAATGTGAATGAATATTTACAACAGGTCCTGCAAGTCAGGCCAAAGATGGTGGAAATTGAAGTGGAAGATTTACTCCATACAGCAATTTGTCAGGTTGACTATGTAGAAACATTCTCAGGATGTTGTCAGATCTACTGTATGATGTTTGCCAGACAGTTTTAAGAATGTCATTAATATGCATATGAAATCATTCGATAATTACACCCCTTCAATAATTATGTCGCAAAGACTGACATCCAATAGCTGCTTCATTTTCCACCATTTTTGGTAGATTGCAATGGCGGCAATGCATGATCTAAAATCAGCCCAACAAAGTCCACAGCAGTGTGGAAATGTAATTTAACCCTTAAGCTGCAATTTGCCCAAATTTGTTTTACTCTGTCTAAATGCCAGATGATTTTACTTGTCAAGGGGAGAGTCCTGCACACTAATGAGTTGAGGCCCGGTCACACTACAATGATACAATAATGATTTTAAAATTGCTCACAATAACAATAAATTTTTTGACCAATCAGCATGTGTTTACAAGTTATTGTATCATTGTTGTGTAGTGTGACTGGGCAATCCCATCAGGACAATAGATTTTAACAGCATTATTACATTTATTAGGCATACTGTAAGATGTCTGCAAGTATAAGATCTGACAGTTTTAATGTACAGTACCTCACTTTGTTATTTACTCTGTCTAATGCCAGATGATTGTACTCGTCAAGGGGAGAATCTTGTGCATTAATTGTTAAAAACTCAGATAAAACAGCACATACAATTAAATAAATTATTAACCTTGTGATGTATTGTGGCAGTCCAAACTTTCTAAGTGCCTAAACTTCTCTGTTTTCAATTAGCAAAGCACAGCAATCCATGAATAGTTCAAACATGGAAACCAAACAAGCACCTGAAAGCCGTCCTCGTGGACGAGGAAGAGGCCGTGGGTTAAGGGGTAGATCACAGAATCAGTGTGATAGCCCCAGGAACAGTCCCACCGCTTCTCGTAGACCTGCTCAAGCCTTGTACAGTCCAGGAGCTTTCAGTAAACACAGAAATAACGACCAAGCAATTGAATCTCCTGAAAATGTTAGGACTAAGAACACTGTACCAAAATCTCTCATTAAAACAGAACCTGTACATGAAAAGTCTGAAATCTCAAAATCAGAACAGGTTGACAAATCAAATGCAAGAGATCAGGAGGACTGCGAATTTGGGTTGGAGGATAATGGGAATAAAAGGAATAGCATGTCAGAGGATGAGAAGAGTTTGGAAAACAATTTCAACAAGTCGTACGTTAGTTCTCCCACCAGTGAATCTGTTGAAAATGGATTGAGGGACGTAAGAAAGAATAATAGTAGTTCACCTACTGATATCACAAGCAAAAGAATAGATCGTGCTGATGTTACTGATGTTGTGGTTAGTGAAAGTCAATCTGATTGCATCGATTCCAATTGTGATGTTACAAATAGTTTGCAATCACGTGACAGTGTGGGACAAACGAATCGTTTTGATTGCTCTGCAAATAGTAACGTTGACAATGAAATTATGTCAGAAAAATGTGAGAAACAGGAAGAAATCTGTACTACATTTGAAGACACCCTTCTTGGAGATACGTGTGAAACCATTCAGACTAATGATCATACCAAATTGAATTGTGGCAAGACAAGTAAGAAAGCCATCCAAGTGGAGGTTCCGATAACTTCATCTGAATCAAGTGACTCTAAAACTTTTCCAAATAAAAGTAGTGGCTCTGAGAAATCGATGAATGAAAGTAAAGAGAAAGGAAATACTTCTAAAGAAGGAGTAGAGGAAAGAATAAATGTTATGGGAGATGAAAGGCAGTTGGCAGAAACAAACGTTGAGGATACTGTAGACAGTGTTACTGAACGTTTGGGAACTAGCACAGCGTGTATGGCTGATAGAGAGTCTTATGTTAATATTCACGAGAATAAAACAAACGTTGAAGACAGTGTTGAGGTTTCTGGTTGCATAAAGTCTGTTTCCGTTATGTCCGATATAACAGAAGAAGAAATGCCTGCATCAAGTCAAGCGTTGAGCGGCGACTTGAGTAATGAAGTTGGCAAAATAACACTAGGGAAGAATGAACGTATGGTGTTTAGTGAAAGTAAAGATGAGGCACTAAGCAAAAGTAAACAACACAACAGAACGAATTTGAATGATGAAGATGATAAAATATCACTTGGAAATAATGAAAGTTTGGTGGATAAAGAAAATGAAGGAAACGCCGAGGCACAAAGAGAGAGTAAACCTAAACAGAACAAAAAGAACTTGAATGATAAAGATGATAAAATAGCACTGGAAAATAATGAAAGTGTGGTGGGTAGTGGATGTGAGGAAAAGATTGAAACACAGAGCAAGAAGAAATGGCAATGCAAGCCAGAAGCCTTGAATGATGAGGAGGACAAAATAGTTCGGGGAAATAATGAAAGTATTGAGAGTACTGGAAATAAAGGAAAGGTTGAAACAAAAAGTACCTCGAATGATGATGAGAAAACGCATGTAACAATAGGAAATAACGAAAGTATGGTGGACAGTGAAAATAGGAAACAGGTCCAATCGCATTCACAAAGCAAGAGTAAACGACAAAGCAAGAAAGAGGAGAAAGCTAAAAAGAAAGAAGATAAATTAAAGAAAAAGCAAGTGAAAACAAAATCTGAGAAAACAGTAAAGCAGGAGAGTGAAGGTGAAGAAAAAGGAGCAACGAAGGAAGATGAAGTTCTTGACTCAGGAAAGAAAGGAAAAGCCGTTAAAGAAGTTAAGATTCAGCTACGAAAAGAAAAACAGGCAGGAAGTAAAGAAAAAACGATGGCTAAAGGAGGTGAAGTTCTTGATTCGGGAAAGAAAGGAAAAAGTGATAAAGAAGTTAAGATTCAACAAGAAAAAGAAACAAATTCGATAGCTGG
>CACRXK020003920.1:20081-33921 GCA_902702795.2 Paramuricea clavata | reverse complement strand
GAGTTCATTGATTGAGCGCAAAGTTCACGCCCTTCCCCCAAACGTACTTGAAATGAATTGTCGGGTGGATATTAGAGGATTTATTGCATAGTATTAGATATTTAGATTTGAACATAATTATAATCATTGTATATATTTCAGATGTTCGTAGATTTTTTTAAAAACACTTTATTTGTAATTCAAAGTTATAATCGTTGATCAATAAATCGGTCGATTGTTTGGCACAATTATATATCATTTTTTTATCTAAAAAAAACTTGATTTAGCATAGATGATATTGCATACTATGAATTTTTTATCAAAGCAGTATATTTGGCACATGATAATCAATTTGAGAAATGTTCATACCACAACTTGTATTTTTGTGAATGAATTTTATGATGGAAATTTGACGAAGTGTTTGATTTGATTTCATTCACTCAAACAGGAATTTTATTTCTGTGGCTTGATATCTGAACATACTGGAGTGGACTGGGGAGGAGGGTGTGCCCATAAGCATAAGATGTGTATGTTACTCATATTCTCACTCATTTCTAATTCGCAAAGTTGGAAGGGAACTAGCTATAGATTAGCGCAATCTATACTGAAATATATTCGTATCATTCATGTACACATAAGCCCGCAAATTGACCTAATGAAACTATACGTCCTTCGGCAGTAGCCTGCATGGCAGGCGGTCTTTCCCAGGCTTGCCCAATTTTAGGGACCGCCTGCCTGCCATGCAGGCTATCTGGCAGGAATTCAACCTGCGGCCCTGCGATTCCAGCGCAGCGTTCCGATCAACTGAGCTACAGAGGCCAGTTGTCGAGCTCTATAAACCACAAGTTGTATAGTTGCATTTTTCGCAGCTGTTCCTGATTCAACCTCGTTCCCAAGCTCTTACCTAAACGCAGGACAGACGAAAGTAGTTGAATAAACCCATTGTGAACGAAGAAAAAGATGAAACAAAATAAAACGCCATTTGGCGCTCGGGGGACTCGTACCTAATGGTTAAAATGTAAACACCCGTGAAACATTTTTTCCTTGCCGAAATGTTGTCCTGTGATATTGAAAAACAAATTTTGGTACAAACAAACATTTTTAGAAAAGAAAAAAAAATTGAGATAAAAAAAGGAGAAAATGGCACGAACAGGGCTTGAACCCATCCGGTTACCAACCACTACACCAGTACCCTAATATATATACATGGCCGTACCCTAATATATATATATATATATATATACATGAACTTGTGGTTAGAGCTCCACAACTGGACTCTGTAGCTCAGTTGGTCAGAGCACTGCATTAGTGGAATCCACGTACACGCGTACGAAAGAATCCACAACAACTTGCGGTTAAAGCTCAACAACGGGCCACTGTAGCTCAGATGGTTAAAGCGCTGCACCGGTGCATGTATACGTAGCAGCTGAGCCGTTGGTTCGATTCCTGCCAGACGGCCTATAGTTACCTTTTTCGATGGTTAATTAAGTCTAAATAAATGTATAAAAATTTACACTCGAAATTTCCTCAGTGGTCAGCTCAGTTTGGGAGAGGATTCAGTGGCGGAAATCTCGGTGGGGCAGGGGTGCGGCCGCCACCCCCACCCCACCCACCTTCATGGAAAATGACGAATTTTCGGAAATTTTGACCTATAAGAGGGCTAAAAACAGCCTTTTCTAGTGCAAATGGGGGGGGGGGTTGTCGGAAATTTGAAAGTTTTGCCGGAAATTCAGAAGGCTTCGCCGCCCCACCCGAAAAAGTGAATTTCCGCCAATGAGAGGATTTTCATGAGGAGCGAGGTCCATGCAAAAAAACAGAGCTAGGTCTGATACTTCACAGTACAGACCGAACAAGGGAGGTCAATAATCGGTTTATTATATGGCTGAACTGAGTCTGTGAGCTACCGTGGCTCTGAAGGGCCATGCCATGACATGGTATATTTTTTCAATTTGTTCCCCCCAAAAAATTGACTGTTTAAACTGAAACTTTTCGTTTAATTGACTTACAACTCAGAACTCTGACTTATAACGCAGAATTCTGACTTATAACATGGAATTCTGACTATATAACTCAGAATTCTGACTTATAACTCGGAATTTTGACTATATAACTCAGAATTCTGACTTATAACACGGAATTGTGACTATATAACTCAGAATTCTGACTTATAACTCGGAATTCTAATTTATAGTTATAACACGGAATTTTGACTTATAACTCAGAATTCTGACTTACAACTCGGAATTCTAACTTATAACACGAAATTCTGACCTATAACACGGAATTCTGACTTAAAACGCGGAAATTTGACTTATAACACGGACTTCTGACTTATAACACGGAATTCTAACTTAAAACGCGGAATTTTGACTTATAACACGGAATTTTGACTTATAACACGGAATTTTGACTTATAACACGGAATTTTGACTTATAACACAGAATTTTGACTATATAACTCAGAATTCTGACTTATAACTCGAAATTCTAACTTATAGTTACAACACGGAATTTTGACTTATAACTCAGAATTCTGACTTACAACTCGGAATTCTGACTTATAACACGGAATTCTGACCTATAACACGGAATTCTGACCTAAAACGCGGAATTCTGACTTATAACTCGGAATTCTGACTTATAACACGGAATTCTGACTTATAACTCGGAATTCTGACTTATAACACGGAATTTTGACTTATAACGCAGAATTCTGACTTATAACACGGAATTCTGACTTAAAACGCGGAATTTTGACTTATAACACGGAATTTTGACTTATAACACGGAATTTTGACTTATAACGCAGAATTCTGACTTATAACACGGAATACCGACTTGTAGGCCCAACTCAAAATTCTGACAGAGATCATCAAAAATCACATGCATTTCTCCATTCTTTCAAATACAATGGCCGATCGCGACAAGTTGATTCTTCGGATTGATTGATATGGTTTGTGCTTGCTTTCCCATTATGTACTTGTATGGTTTTCTTTTATCTTCCTGCCTTGATGACAGGCAGTCCAGACCGTGATAGCTTAATTGTACGCTACTTTGAGCTTGGATTTTCATACAAAGAAATAATAGCGTTCCTTAGCGCCTATCATAGCATACGAATATCCTTGCATCATCTTATAAAAGGATCAATTATCTGCAAAGAGATGTTACAGAAGAAAAAAATCACTCAAATATTCGTGAAGTTGTTGATGTAGTAGAAAAAGAACTAGATGGAAGTGGTAGTGAAGTTGGATACAGGCATATGCATCAGAGATTGCTCACAAAGCATAAGCTTGTTGCATCAAGAGAGACTGTGCGAAAAACGATAGCTGCCCTATAGACCCTGAAGGAGTGAGCCAACGTTCGATGAGAAGATTTAGACGCCGTGTGTTCTCTGTAAGAGGTCCAAATGATATGTGGCATATCGACGGATACGACAAGTTAAAACCCTTTGGATTTGGACAGTTTTGTAGTAGCTAAATTAACCGGAAAATTACCTCTATCGCGAAGGTCTTTAACAAAAAGTAGTTAATCCACCGGTTAATTCCCCAACGTCGTTGAATAGACCACCACGCTTCTATTCTTTTGTTGGCCACTGATTTTCCATAAATGAAACTTTTCTCTGAAAATGAAAACGTTGTATTTGTGCCACATGGGTGTTTTCTGTTCCGCGATCGGCACGAATCCTACGAGCTGTACCATGACCTATGCCTCTAATGTAATCTACAAAATACTGCGCGATTATTCGAGGGTCGTTATTCGATTGCCCCACATGCAGCCACAGAATTCGCCTGCTGTATCCATCTATTGCACCATGTATAGCAAATCCAAAGGGTTTTAACTTGTCGTATCCGTCGATATGACATATCATTTGGACCTCTTACAGAGTACACACGGCGTCTAAATCTTCTCATCGAACGTTGGCTCACTCCTTCAGGGTCTAGGGCAGCTATCGGTTTTCGCACAGTCTCTCTTGATGCAACAAGCTTATGCTTTGTGAGCAATCTCTGATGCATATGCCTGCATCCAACTTCACCACCACTTCCATCTAGTTCTCTTTCTACTGCATCAACAACTTCACGAATATTTGAGTGATTTTTTCTTCTGTAACATCTCTTTGAAGATAATATCCTTTTACGATGACGCAAGGATATTCGTATGCTATGATAGGCGCTAAGGAACGCTATTATTTCTTTGTATGAAAATCCAAGCTCAAAGTAGCGTACGATTAAGCTATCGCGGTCAGGACTGCCTGTCATCAAGGCAGGAAGATAAAAGGAAAGCATACAAGTACATAATGGGAAAGCTAGCACAAACCATATCAATATCCGAAGAATCAACTTGTCGCGATCGGCCATTGTGTTTGTAAGAAATGCATGTGATTTTTGATGATCTCTGTCAGAATTTCGAGTTGGGCCTAAAATAGTCGGTAGTCCGTGTTATAAGTCAGAATTCTGCGTTATAAGTCAAACTTCCGTGTTATAAGTCAAAATTCCGAGTTATAAGTCAAAATTCTGTGTTATAAGTCAAAATTCCGTGTTTTAAGTCAGAATTTATTTATTTATTTATTTATTTAGCTTTGCCAACTAGGGCAGGGTCACCACAACAGCATATGCCAATTACTGTGGGCCCTTTTTACCTAACCCACCCTGTCAACTTTCCGTGTGGGAGGAAACCGAGTACCCGGGGAAAACCCACGGCTTTCGGCAGAGCGTTGACTTTTACTCTTTTCACATGGGGACTGGGTTCGAGTCGCACTGAGAAGGTACTTAGTGAGACTCGAACCTGCAGCCTCAGAGGTGAGAGGCAAGTGCACTAACCACTTGGCCACCGAAGCCCCTTATAAGAATTCCGTGTTATAAGTCAGAATTCTGAGTTATAAGTCAAAATTCCGTGTTATAAGTCAAAATTCCGTGTTATAAGTCAGAATTCCGTGTTATAAGTCAGAATTCTGAGTTATAAGTCAGAATTCTGAGTTATAAGCAGTGGCGTAGCCAGCCCGACAATTTAGTCCCGCTATGCAAAATTATTATCATTATTCATTTCTTTATAAATTGATTGTTTTCACAGTCAATGAACACGAAAATATTTGCATAGCGGGACTAAATCGTCGGGCTGGCTACGCTACTGGTTATAAGTCAGAATTCCGCGTTATAAGTCAGAATTCTGAGTTATAAGTCAGAATTCCGTGTTATAAGTCAGAATTCTGCGTTATAAGTCAGAATTCCGTGTTATAAGTCGGAATTCCGTGTTATAAGTCAAAATTCCGTGTTATAAGTCAGAATTCCGTGTTATAAGTCAGAATTCCGTGTTATAAGTCAGAATTCCGAGTTGTAAGTCAGAATTCCGCGTTATAAGTCAGAATTTTGAGTTATAAGTCAGAATTCCGTGTTACAAGTCAGAATTCTGAGTTGTAAGTCAATTAAAGGAAAAGTTTCAGTTTAAATTAAATTTGAACAATACGAGATCTTATTTATAAGTATAAAATGAACAGTCAATTTTTTGGGGGACACAAATTTAAAAAAATATACCATGTCATGGCATGGCACTTCAGAGCCACGGTAGCATGGCCCTTCAGAGCCACGGCACTTTAGTGAACAATCGCGAGGGAAACAATGCTCGTTTATGTAAATTATTAGCTAATACTTCACAGTTTGCCTCATTGGGCTATACTTCATAGTTTGCCTCATTGGGCTATATTTCTGCCTTCATTGGGCTGTATTTCTGCCTCATCGGGCTGTATTTGTGCCTCATTGGGCTGAATTTGAGCCATATTTGGGCTGAATTTGTGCCTCATTGGGCTGTATGTATTTGTGCCTCAATGACAATGGGCTGAATTTGTGCCTTATTGGGTTGTATTTGTGCCTCATTAGGCTGAATTTGTGCCTCAGTGGGCTGAATTTGTGCCGTATTGGGCTGAACTTTTGACTCATTGGGCTGTATTTGTGCCACATTGGGCTGAATTGGTGCCTTTATATTGGGCTGTATATGTGCCTCATTGGGCAGAATTTGTGCCTCATTGGGCAGGATTTGTGCCTCATTGGGCAGGATTTGTGCCTCATTGGGCAGGATTTGTGCCTCATTGGGCTGAATTTGTGCCTCATTCGGCTATACGTATTTGTGCCTCAATGACAATGGGCTGAATTTGTGCCTTTGGGTTGTATTTGTGCCTCATTAGGCTGAATTTTTGCCTCATTAGGCTGAATTTGTGCCTCATTGGGCTGTATTTGTGCCTCATTGGGCTGTACGTGTGCCTGAAAATCATTCGACCATTGGACAGCAGTTGATAATTCATTGATTGACAAATATCTCTCATGTGCGATCTGTTGGGTTTGTGGCGGTTGCCATTCTTTATTATATTCAATTTGAGCACATAAGTTTCTTATAGCTTTATTTTACACGACAGACAGAATACAACTCACGCTTTTACAATGAATATACACTATTTACATAAGTTACGCTTTACGGTGATTGGTCAGATATTTACCAAATATAGTCATGAGTCTCTTGCTCTTTATCTATATGTAACTTAATATACCAATTACTAATAACATTACAACTAACAATTGTTTCTACTTTAATAACATAAATTACGTAATACATAAGAGCACAACTTAACACCCCCCCTTGCTCGCAATGTCCTAACTTCGCCTACTTTACTCCTACTTCACAACTAATTACAGATAAAATGTTTGAACTTATCCATCCTAACTTTACTTACCGGTTTTGTGAATATGTCCGCTAAATTATCCTCGCTTGCGATATACCTTAAGCTTATTGCGCCTTGCTGCGCTTCGCTCCTTATAAAATGGTATTTTATGTCAATATGCTTGGACCGCTTATGGAATGCTGGATTCTTTGCTAACTTGATCGCGCCTTGGTTATTAGCATTAATCAACACCTTATTACTTACCTGTAATATCCCTAAATCAATACACAACTGCTTTAAAAACTTACCTTCTTGCACAGTTTCAGCCAGTGCGATATATTCGGCTTCACAAGTGGACAGCGCAACTGTCTGCTGTTTCTTACTTTTCCAGGACACCAAAGGTCCTGATTCTGACAGTTGAAAACAATAACCTGAAATACTCTTTCTATCACTAACACAACCTCCCCAATCAGAGTCACTAAAACCTATCAACTCCAAAGGTTGTTTCATTTTTCTGAACTTTAAACTTAAAACAGACGTTCCTTTCAAGTACCTAAGAACATGCTTTGCTGCATTTAAAGCTGCTGCCGTAGGTTTTGACATATGTTGAGATAACTTTGTCACAATGTGGCACAAATCTGGCCTTGTACCTGTCATGACATAAATAAGGCTTCCAACAATCTGCCTATAGGAGTTGGGATCCTCTAAGACAGGTGATTCCATATCAATAACCTTGTCAAATCCAAGAACAGATGGGGTTGTCTTAGGTTTACAATTATTCATTCCAAATTTTTCTAACACCTTTTCAATATAGCGAGTTTGGTTCATCTCTATCATACCATCAGAACATTTGAACTCAGTGCCTAAGAACCAATGTAAGACTCCTAAATCCTTCATCTTAAACCTTTCACTTAAATTTCCCTTCACCGTTTGTAACAAATCAGAGTTACTTGCAGAAATAAGTAAATCATCTACCCAAATAATCAAGATAATGCACTTACTGGCATCACCATCAACAAACTTATGGTAGACACAAGGGTCAGCCTGGGATTGCATAAACCCTTCCTTCACCAAGTAGTTATGAAGTGTTGCATTCCAGTTCCTACCACTCTGTTTGAGACCGTACAGAGACTTATTGAGTTTGCAAACAAGTTTCTTACCATTTCCCCCCACTTTTTCATAGCCCTTAGGTTGTTCAACAAAGATGTCACAATCAATGGGGGCATTTAGATATGCTGCCTTAACATCCATCTGATGGACAATCATATCGTTTTGCACCGCGTGCTGCATTAATACTCGAATTGAGCTCATCCGAGCTGTTGGTGCAAATGTTTCATGGTAGTCCACACCTGGGACTTGGGAATAGCCTTTCGCTACGTACCTAGCCTTATATGTCTCCTCGTCGTTAGGACCTGATTTAATTGTGTACACCCATTTTCCACCTACTATCTCGCGGTTGGGTGGAACCATGGTAAGTGTAAATGTTTCATTACTTACCAGAGAGTCAAATTCTTCATCCATTGCCTTTTTCCACCGAGCTGAATCTGGTGAATTTACTGCTTGTGAATAACAAGCTGGGATGTCATTCATCCTATAGCAATAATCTATTGCAACATTAGCGCTACTATCAGTGATACTTTCTACAACATACTCACTTAGGTAAGCGGGTTTATTGTGAGTCCTGGTAGGGTACCTTACTCTACTTACTTCACCCTCTACTGGTGGAATAGCTGGTTCAATATTCTCATCAGCTCCAGTTTGTTGCTCACCGTAAGAAGTATTGCGGGGAAGTGAGACAACCTCTTCGTCAATTTGACGGTTCTCGTTATCAAATTCAGTTGAATCAAAGAATTTAACACATCTCACTCGTTCAACTTTCATGCTTTCTGGATAGTACACCAAATATGCAGGGCTATTTTTGTCATACCCTACAAAAATCCCCTCCTTACTTCTAGGTCCAAGCTTCTTAGAACCTTGCACATATGCATAGCATACTGCACCAAATACGTGCATATTATTCAGATTTGGCTTTATGCCAGTTAAGGCTTCATATGGGGTTTTGCCCAATCTGTCATTGAAGCACCTATTCCTTATATATGCTGAAGCCATCACAGCATATGTCCATAACATTTTGGGTAACTTAGCTTCTAACAACAAACACCTTGCCATATTAAATAAGCTAAGCCAAGCTCTTTCTGCTGTGCCATTTTGATGGGGTGAATATGGGGCACACGTTTCATGTTTAATTGTGTTCTCTCGGAGTAGAGACTTAAACTTTTGCCCAATAAATTCCCCACCGTTATCACTTCTGATACATTTCACTTTACCAAGAGGGGCAATATCTGCTAAAAATTGTTTAGTAGCTTCGACTGTATCAGATTTATGCTTTAAAAAATATATCATGATAACACCAGAGTAATCATCCACAAAAGACAATGCATAATTGAAACCATCCTTACCACCTGGACTAATTGGTCCAGCTAAATCTGAATGAACTAAATCAAATGGGGCATTGGCTCTCTTATCAGGTGTCCTATTTTTCGACTGGGTCATCTTACCTTGTGTGCATGTTTTACATTCCACTTCCTTATGACTAGTCATCTTCATTCCATCTACAACATTTTCAAGCTTACGAATATCTGAAAAATTACAGTGCCCTAGAATTCTATGCCACTCTAAAATTGTACCCGCATTATTCTTGGAAGATGAAATACCGTTTAGGTAATATAAACGACCTACCTGTTCAATATTAAAAACTGCACCATCCGAGCTCTTAAAACTCTTGCTATGCTTATCTAGGCTTATGCTTGCGCCCTCTTCTATTGCTGCATTGACTGAAAAGATATCCTGCTGATACGATGGGACATAAAGCGCATTATTTAAAATTAGATCATGAGAACTTCCGTTTACGTCATATAGCTTAACCTTCGCAACGCCCTTACCTGTCACAACCTTAGCCTTACTGCCATCTGCGAGCTCTATAATGTGCGCATTTGGGTCAAAATCTTCATCAAAACTTATAAACTTAGATTTATCATTTACAATATGGCTAGTAGCGCCAGTATCTACTAAAAGATTGTTACTATAACTCTTACCACATCCACTACTGTCACTGACTTTAAATGTAAACGTATGTTCACTGTTCTCAGTCTTCGTTCTTCCTTGATCTTCGGCTTTCTTCGCAGAATCGTTTCTCCCCATATTTGATCGGCATTCCTTCGTATCATGCGTTTTGTTTCTACAACGACTGCACCACTTTCCGTTTCCGTTCTTTCCCGACTTCGACCAACATTCAGACTTTTTGTGTCCCTTCTTCCCGCAATTGAAACAAACTCCGTCAAATCTCTCGCCGTTCTTCATGGCCATAATATTTTCTCCCGTCTCGCTGTTACCGTTTCTATTTTTCTCGCTCTCTTCGTAGCTACGCAGTGCGACTTTAAACTCTGCAAATGTCATTTGCTTGTCTCGTTGGACAACTATCGCCGAGAATGTCTTAAAGTTACTTGGTAATCCTTTTAGCACCATCGCGATCAATAACGCGTCGCTTACAGCTTCATCTGCGTTTTTCAATGCTGTCGCAGCCGTTTCAGCCCGTATGACATAATCAACGATACTCTCACTGTCCGTTTTCTTGAGCGTCGTCAGTTCTGTGTATAGTGAGATAACTCGAGGCTTGCTCTTTCCTTGGTAGTGCTGTCGCAATATCTCCAATGCTCTCTGCCCGTCGTCTTTTGCTTCGCGTATAACTAGCGCCAAACTTCTGTCGTCTAGGCATTGTACCAACTCCGCGAAAGCATCTCCGTTCCTCGACGCATCGGGTTCTTTATCACCTGGCACAAATACATCGTGTAATTTTTGTAGCCTCATCTGCGCCAGAAACTTTACTTCCCATAGTTCATATTTACTTTCATCGCCGTTAAATAGTAGTCCCCTTCTGGGCCCATAACCTGTTGGGTTTGTGGCGGTTGCCATTCTTTATTATATTCAATTTGAGCACATAAGTTTCTTATAGCTTTATTTTACACGACAGACAGAATACAACTCACGCTTTTACAATGAATATACACTATTTACATAAGTTACGCTTTACGGTGATTGGTCAGATATTTACCAAATATAGTCATGAGTCTCTTGCTCTTTATCTATATGTAACTTAATATATCAATTACTAATAACATTACAACTAACAATTGTTTCTACTTTAATAACATAAATTACGTAATACATAAGAGCACAACTTAACAGATCAGACCATTTTCAAAAGCATTTTGATACATACGGTTTCCTTGCAATAAAACACTGTCTATTGTAATCGAGTTAGAACCCAATGAGAAACAAAATGATGAAACAATTTGGTATATAAACTATGGAAAGGACCGTCAAGGTTCAATTATTACAAATGAGCATGAAGTTGGAGCTCCCTATGTTAACTTTGGTTTAGCTTTGATGAATACTTTTACACAAAGTAAGGATGCTATTTTGATATTAGATGGGTATATGATGGCCTTAATGCATGATATAAATTCCTTTTTCTATTTATTTGATCCTCATGCCAGAAATTCTTTTGGTATGTCTGACCCTAATGGTACTGCTGTTGTTTCTGAATTTTTAAAATCGCAATTTATTCCCAACTATTTAATTAAAGATGCGGTACAGTACCATCTGCGCATGTGCACAAAGAAGCCCTCTTTTTATCATACAAACAGTTATTTAGGTTTTTATTTCATTTTATTGTCTTGCAAAGCTTAATTGTTGTGTCTTGATAATTTATTCTACTCTTGAATAAAATTCAATATTTGGATACAGACATGTAAACAAAGCCTTTGTTTACATACATACTGTACCACATCTTTAAACGTTTATTTCCAGCTTTAAGGCAGCACTTCACTTGCGGTAGTAATTACTAGTTTATATAATAAACAGAAAAATACATGGGTGCTTGGAAATACCAGATTTATTTCTCGTGTTGAACATGATATTCAACACTCGAAATAAATCTGGTATTTCCGCGCTCCCATGTATTATTTTCTATATCTTATTGTGCGTTAATTATACGTCAATAGGTTTTTTCGTATTT
Source organism: Paramuricea clavata (assembly GCA_902702795.2). Taxonomy (NCBI): domain Eukaryota; kingdom Metazoa; phylum Cnidaria; class Anthozoa; order Malacalcyonacea; family Plexauridae; genus Paramuricea; species Paramuricea clavata. The sequence continues at coordinate 22,219 of CACRXK020003920.1, read as the reverse complement.
ATAAAGATCAGGCTTTTAGCTGTCAAATGATACATTGATGGAATGATTGCGATAAAAAATGACCAAATGCGACCTGGTTTAAAGTGACCGGTTGAATACGCGTTTTCCCATCTTTGGGATTTAAATATTTTTCCGATTTTCAAACATTTGCCCAAATGTTAACCGTTTGTTACCAATTTGCCACAACGTATGCCAATTGGGACTTGTGAGTCCAGTCTGCAAGCTACCAGTGCTTAATTTTGATGTAAAATTGCAAGAAAAAGTTTATCAAAACTTGATGCTTACACATGCGTTGCGCCATATTTACTCAAGGGACTTGAATAATTGTAATACTCAGACAACAGCTTTACATGCAACTCCAGACGGTGGAAAAATGCGATTTCGACTGGCATTTTTAAATCGGATTTTGCAATGATACAAGAAAGGTAGAATTCGACAACTAAAATCTTTATTGGTATGAAAAAAGTAAATGGATAAACGTAATATATATAATGCACGATTACATGCCAAAGTTGGATTACCTTTTTTTGATACACCCTGAATCGAATACGAGCGCGAAAGGCTGCTGGGATTCGCTAATAAATGAATGAATTTATTAGCGATTCCCAGCAGCCTTTCGCGCTCGTATTCGACTTTTCCGCTTTGCTCGGGGGACAATCTTAATTGAAATAGCTGTATACATACTTAACTAAGTGCACATACGGACCCTGGTTTACACAGTGAAAAAGCGTTTTGATAAAGAATTTAATAATTATTGAAGTTACAAACTATATGCAAACTACGTTAATTGTTGTTGTTCAATAACCCCTAAAATACAGTATATCCCAGTTAATCATACACAAAGCACAAAGCCAAAAACAAAATCACTTATTGACTGATGAGTCATGAATAATAATTGCTAAAGTGGTTCAAAATATGATTTAAGCACAATACTCTTTGGAACAGAGAAAAGACCACTTCAGTTCACTAGCTTTTTCAACTCCACATAAATGGCATCGACACATCGAGTGACGTGGTCCTCCGTGTTGTAAATGTGCGGCGAAAATCTCATTCTGTTTCCCTTTTTGGTGGACACAGCAATCTTATAATCCTCGTAGAGCGCGTCGTAAATCGCTGTGCTTAAAAGTGGCTCAGAAGGATCACGATCGACGAACTTGATCACCAGTATACCCTCACTCAGAGATGTATCACTTGGAGTTTCAATAATGAACGGCGGTTGCCGGAATCTCTCCGCCAGAATCCGTTGTAGGCCTTCTCGCAGCTTTCCAGTGATGAATTTAATTCGAGCTTGGATCACGTCAAAACCAATGAGTCCAAGAATATCGGCCGTGTATAGCAACCCTATCAAGTTGGTGTCGTTACGCTGGCCAATCATCTCAAACCGCGAGGCATCAGATGCAAGTGGTTCTGTGGGTGGCTTAGGTGGTGCTTCCATCTTTCCAGTGTATCCAATATCCTTTGGCCAGAACTTCACAGCGGCGCGCTTTTTCATGTAGAGCATACCAGTTTCTTTCGGACCTAAAAACCACTTATGGGCTCCACCGCTGAAACTATCACACTCCATCGCTTGGACATCGTGATTGAACACCCCCCAGCTTTGAGCTGCATCAACGTGAACGTGGGTGTTAGGATTCTTCTTGTGGATTTGCTTGCAGAGATCTGTTGACGGAAGATAAATGCCAGTCAAGTGAGACACCTAGATAAAAAATAACAAAATGACATGACATAAGATTCACAAAGTAAGATTCAGTTACAAGAATATCAAACCTCCCTTATAAATTCCATTTTTCTTCCAATGTTTTGTTATATTCTTATATTTTAGAGAAAAGGGACCTTGACGAAGGGGGAGGGGGGGGGGTCAAAATGGTTGACTGGGGGAGGCACTATGGGGGCTGGGAGGGGTAACTTTGCACCGCCCCAGTTATATAGTGAAACAAGGCCCTGTAATAACCGATGGTTCATGGTTCAGCGTCCTTCATCGAGTTGTCTCCATTACAAAAGATTGGATAGTCTGAAGAAAACCCATAGTAAAAATCCCCTTTCGAGTGCTTTTTCGACTTCCATTTACATACAGGGGCGTGGCCATGGGGGGGGGGGGGAATGAGGGAAGGGGGCCCAGTTAGGTGGCAGTCCCATCT
>CACRXK020003920.1:6613-20061 GCA_902702795.2 Paramuricea clavata | reverse complement strand
CCCCCCCCCCCCCCCGCTTTTTATCAGGACCAATTTTGTAATCTTTTCGCTCTCTTTTCGTTTCAATTGAGCCCAACATCGCTGGGGCTTGATGACGTCAACACGTCGGATTCACGGACTCAACATATTATTAAAAATATCCAGTAGTCTACAAATTATCATATTTTCCTTGTTAATTTTAGATCATTGCAGAACTATATACAAAACTGTAAAAAACTTTGTTTCCTTGCCAAAACGTTTTCAGTTGATGCATGCATAGTTGTTTAAACATCTATCTTATTTTTTTAATCATTAATCATTATTCTCAAATTTAGGCTTATATATTGTGCAATTCATGTAGTGTCTTATCACAAGCGTACGAGGTGTCTTTGCTTTAATTTTATGAAAAAGTTTACTTTAAAAATCTTCCTTACAAGACTTCTCTTCAGAGTTCAGGGGCGCAATTTGTCACCGATCAATCTGCCATGAAACTCGTGAACTTTTCCTCAGATGACCTTCACTGCTTTGCACGACATACAGCCCAACACTATGCAAAAATTTCCTCGAGTATCATACTATTTTTAAACTTTGGGGATATCACACCACCCTCCCCCCCCACACACATCCACCCAATAGTCGTGCCCCTGCTTCTCTTTCTGCTTGGTATATCAATTGCATGCTGTAACGCTATTAATACAAAAACCTCATACCATGCATGCAATGCATTGGCCAAGGGATGAAGGGAACGGATTTGCCAATTTCGCATTTTACTTTGTACTTTCGGGCGTTTCAGATCAGCTGTTGACGACCTTGTACTTACTTTTTGTACATCAGTAGCATATGTCGGAGCTAAGACGCCAACAATAGTCTCCATAAAGAATGAAATACGGATAAAGACCCGTTTACACTACGCTCAATTTTTGGTACGGCACGGATAAAATTGGTACCCGTACCACTTTTTTGGTTCTTGGACTACCTATTTAGGTAGTCCAAGAACCAAAAAGTGGTACGGTAGTACCAATTTTATATTTAGGTAGTCCAAGAACCAAAAAGTGGTACCGGTACGGTAGTACCAATTTTATCCGTGCCGTACCAAAAATTGAGCGTAGTGTAAACTAGGCTCAATTTAGAGCATGTAAAATAAATTGCTTGATTCTCATCACTAAATTTTAAAAACGCCCAGGAGCTAGGCGGGAGGTTTATATTTTATATCAAAATATTAAAAGAAAACCTTAAGATTTGAAAATTAAGGAGGGAGGTCTTTTTATATTTGGCCCTAATATATCATAGAAGAATGCTGCTAAGTGGAGAATTGCACATGCATTAATGAACATACACAAGGGTCCACACAAATCGTTGTAATAAGCCCATGTTTTCCTTCACTGTCCCGAGTATCCCTCAACATGTTGCAATATTAACGATAAAACAATTTTATCAATAAACTTTTTGATATACTGTAGATTTAGACAAATATGATAGCGATAATAAATTTATTAAATAACGACGTTTCGAAGTCATCTTGACCTCATTTTCAAGCAACCTCGTTCCCAGGCTCTTCCCTATTTAGTAGTAAAAAAACCCTAGGTAAAGACCCTGGCAATAGCTGGTCACGTGGCTCCCATATTCTTGGTGCTAAATTGAAATTGTACTTAGGGAGGGATGGTAGAGGAGTGCGCTTGTTTTGCTTGGAAAATTACAACTTGTGTGTTATAGTTTCAGGCGATAAAATTTAAATTTGTAACAAGAAATCCTGAAATATTTTGTATTTATTATCACACGTATCTCTATATCATTGGGTGTTGGGTTACATTAGTAAAGCAAGAAGTTGGATCAGATTTCAGTGTAGATCAAGGCTTGGCAAAGAAAGCACGCTTCGCTCACTCAGTTCGCTGTAAGACCTGTAAAAATCTTCCGGGCCGAAGATTTTTTCTGTTGTCAGTATTGAAGTGTATCCTGTCCGATATACGTAACCCAACGGATTTACCTTAAGATTGCTATAAAATAGCAAGATCCTGTGATCCCGCCAGACGCAAACTGTGTGTAAATTCTAAACATGCTCTCCCGGACTGTGAAAAGCCCGTAAAATACTGTGATATATACCGTTTTGGCATCGCTGAGACTCTATATCAAGAATTATGTTGAGGTATAGCTCTCTGTTGTCAAAGTCAAACATATGGTAAAGTCAGGCAAAGCCAAAGTCAAAGACCCCTCCGTTGCGTGCGGAACAGTTTGAATATTTAAATTACACACAAGACTATATATAGTATTGTATAAATATAATATGCGTATATACAATTATTTCATATTTATTGCTGCGGAGCGAGCGCAGGGGCGCACATTAGGGGGGGTGTGGGGGGGTGTGACACCCCCCCAGCTTTTCAAAATCGGTCGAAAGTCGGTCCTGAAAAATGCATATTAGATAACCAGTTCGGTCCCAGGTTCGGTCCCCGAACATCCGATATACTAGATAGATATATTTATATAATTAAGATAAATTAAAGTTTTTCATCGTTTTTTATCATATTTATATATAAATATAACTGCATTGGTAAATAAAATAGCGAGTTTCAAAGGCAAACAGCGCATTTTGATTTTTGAAATTTGACCGGCATTTTCCGGGTGCAAAGTGCTTTGAGAGACAGACTTGACATTATCTTTTAACAATGTCTCATATGTCTGACCCGGCGGCTGGCACATCAAACACGCAGTCGTTAAATCAAGAAAGTACTGGTCTTACGAAAATACTGGGTGGTTGGGACTAAGGTCTAAGAAGACTAGTAAAGACTGAGAAAGCGTCAACTGTTCTGAAATTCATTCTAGGTATATGTTCCGTATACTTATGCTGAATTGGCCATATTATAATTTTGGGATAGGTAATAGGACCTCTACATGCGTCTCGAACCTCTCGTAGTCTCGTTTGTGGCAAAGTCGGAGGTGTATTTTCGAGCTCCGCAGTTTTTATATATTTAAGTGAGCCTGACGCTGGTATTTCACTATGGATCATAATATCTATAAGCACTTCAGTATAGAAGACTCTAAACTTAAGTGGAACGGTGACCTTGAACCGCTTAAGTGTTTTATCGCGAACGAATTAAACCTATCTGGAAAATGGTCTTCCCCTGGCGGCGAGGTGAAACTGTTTACTAACGAGAATGAAGTTTCCAGTGAGGGTGAGATTGTCAAAATTAAATGGCACCAGAATAAGAAAACCTTGTTGTTTGAAGGATCTAGTGCTAAACAGATTGAACAGGATATCTACAGTATAAAACAATCAAACTCAAGCTTCAAGGAGGGAGAAACGTGCAACAGGTTTGATACTTCAAATTTGCATAATAACGATAAATTTGTTGAAGCGATTAATGACTTCAAGCTTCAAATTCAACAGCTTAAGGGTACGTGTTATGGAACAAAACAAAACTGCCATAGCTAACCTTGACACCGTATGTCAATCCTCCTCGAATGATACTGCATATATTGAAATACACACACTTAGAAAAGAATACGAACTTATTTGCTCTGAAGATGCAATTGTTAAGAAAGAAAACGCCGAATACCTTGAACGCATGAACAACTTAGTCTATTTTACCTCTGATTTAAATACAAAAATTAAAATACTTGAAGAGGAGAAGGCCAGCTTAGTAACCTCAGTGCGTCTCGTAAACGAGGACAAACGGCAGGAAGCTAAGCGCTTAGGAAATGTTTACGAACCGGAACCGTCCTCTGAAGTCTCAAATCAAACAATGCATTGCGAAAGCACACAAAATGAAAACCCCATGCAAAATGAGCAACATAATAAAATAATTGAATTGGTCGAATTGGATAAAACATTCCAAGAACCGAATGGTCCGAATACAAGAAATGAAAATATGAATCCCGTTGTAGGGGTGGTTGTGTCTGGCCATCCCGACAGAACTAGTACAGATAAACAGCCTAATTCCGAATGTGCGTCTCAAAATCCTAAGAGTGTTGTCCCATGTCTATTCCTTCTCCGCCGTGGCCATTGCACTAAAGGAGTCAATTGTGACTTCTCCCATTCGAATCCGCTGGAATATAATAACAAAGAACATAAGATTTTTTCTAATTCCAAGCACCTGACCCCATGCCCCTTCCTGGAAAGAAAGGGAAGCTGTTTAAAAGGCGAAAAGTGCGACTTTTTTCACAAAACCATCCATATTCAACAACGGCACTATCCCAATTATTACGAAAATCCGGCTTTTTTAGAACCGCTGGAAAGCATCAAGTCAATATTGAGACAGGTGGAGGTGGGTCTGCAGAAATTCAATATAACTCATGGAACCGGTTACCAACAAATCCCCACTCTGATGGGTCTGAATCGATTCCCACCGACGGCGATGCCGCTAAATCGACAGCTCCTACGGTCACTAATGAGCATACCCTACCTCTATTTTTAAGTGATTACACTGGCAATGATAAATCCCAACCAATTAATGTACGTCTAACTCAGAGAAAACCTTACAGAAGTCCCGTCACAACGAGTATAATAGATTCAATGTAATTGAAGTCCCAAATTATAAACAAAATACTCATTCCAGCACCATGTTAAAGAACCAATCCAGATCTCGGGAATTTGTTCCTAATATTGTTCGAATTACCAATACACGTAAACACAAACCAAGGCAAAATGCACCTAGAAATAACTTGGTAAATATTCCGATTTCAAGGCCTAGTCGTCAGAATATTAAACATACTTTCCCAAATATACTGCTTTTTAATGCTAGATCTCTTTTCAACAAAATAGACGAACTGATGATTGTAATTAACCAACAAAATGCGGACGTAATTATGGTTACTGAAACCTGGCTTACGGATGCTGTTCCCGATGAGGACTTACATATTCCTGATTTTACCATAGTTAGGAAAGATAGACCAACTCGAAGAGGAGGAGGCGTGGCCGTATATATAAGAGAATCACTTCCTTTCAAAATTCGTCCAGATTTTTACAATTCGGACTATGAATGTCTGTGGATTACTCTCCGACCAAAATGGCTTCCACGAAAAATTTCAAAACTTGCACTTGCGTGTGTATACTTGCCACCGTCGATGAATACCGAAGCAGTTGAAAGTTTTTATGAATATTGTTGCTATTGTTATGATTCTCTTATTAGCGAGAGTCCAAATACATCAATTATTATTACTGGGGATTTTAATCCCTTAAGTAATGGGTTTCAGGAAAGAGTCCTTAAAAATCATTGTAAGTTAAAACAAGTAATCAAAACACCAACCAGAGGTAAAGCAATTCTAGACTTAATCCTGACCAATGCACATTCGTTTTATGAAACACCAGTATCTCTGGCACCGATTGGCTGTTCAGACCACAGCGCTATTATGTGGAAATCGAAAGAACAAGCTCAAGGTAAAAATGAGATAAAAAAGATTACAGTGAGATCCATTAAAGAAACGTGGTTGCGCTTGTTTGAAGACTGTATCGGTCTAGAGACGTGGTCAGCGGTTTACGAGGCCTCGTGTATTAACATCAAAGTGAACGCCTTTTTATCGATTACTAATACAATGATTGATAACTGTTTTCCAACAAAAATTGTCAAGGTCCATAAAGATGACAAACCCTTTATGACTGGGAGGATTAAACAAATGATATCTAACAGAAATAAAATGTACCAACGTGGGAGAATGGAAGAATACAGATCGCTTCGTAATAAAATTACCTCAGAAATTCGGAAAGAGAAGCAGAAATATTACAGTGAAAAAATCAAACCTGCTCGTTGTTCCAATTCAAAGCAGTGGTGGAAAAATATAAAAACATTACTGGACAGAGTAAACAGGAATTTATTCTAAATAGCCCACAGTCTGATACCCCACTAAATTCAAAAGACACAGCTTTCTGATGAACGAATATTTTACTAGTCTTACTAGTAATATAATTACTCGGAAGTACATGATAGCTGGTTTAATGTTGGAATGGAAGAACAACTACCGAACATTACCGCAGATAGTGTAGCAAATAAGTTAAGTAAACTTAACCCGAATAAAGCAAGCGGTCCGTTCGACCCGAATGTAAAGATAATAAAAACATTCGCAAAATGCTTCGCCGAGCCGTTAAGTTACATCTTTAACGAATCATTTACTTGCAGAGTATTCCCAGATATTTGGAAAATTTCGAGGGGGTGTGGGATTCCTAAAAGTAAACCCTGCTCTAGGGTAGACCTTTTAAGACCTATTTCATTAACGAGTACATTATCTAAGATACAAGAATCATACGTTAACGATTGGATTTATGAGGATGTTTATGGTAAAATCAGTAGCAGTCAAATTGGCGGTCTGCCTGGAACATCTACAATACATGCGTTGATTTATTTGTTACATAAATGGCATATGGCAATGGAAAGCCCCCAAAGAATTGTTCGTATTACGTTTCTTGATTTTCGAAAGGCATTTGACTTGATTAATCATAATGTGCTGCTAGAAAATTTTATGCAAATCGGCGTTCGTCCGGCTGTGGTTGGTTGGTTTGCATCATATCATTATAACAGATCACAAGTAACGTCTTTCCATGGAGAACAGTCTGATTGTAAAAGAATCAAGGGAGGCGTTCCACAAGGGAGTAAGTTGGGTCCTATTGCGTTTATGATAAAAATAAACCAATTACCAACGTTTATTATACCCAATAACCAAGATCAAATATGCAACGCCGTAGAAGATCAGGACGTAGCGATGTTTATGAATGACACAACATTATCGGAAGTAATCAATGTCAGTGATCATTTAGGTGGTATCTCTATCAGTAATACTCAAATGAATGTAGACAAGGTGGAACAGTTTGCAAAGGACGAAGGAATGGAACTAAACTATAAAAAGTGTATGGAGATGATTATTGACTTTAGGAAAAATATATCCCCTATACCCCCAATTTATGTTGGTGGTCATAATGTTTCTCAAACGAAGTCATATAAGTTACTGGGAATATGGTTAGACTGCGATCTTAAATGGAAAACTAATACGGAATATATTACAAAGAAAGCGGCCAAGCGTCTGTATTTATTAAAGATCTTGAAGAGTTATGGTGCCCCCATGGAAGATTTGTTAGCATTTTACTGTTCAGTAATTCGTCCTATTCTAGAATATGGTGCAGAGATTTGGAACGGAGGTCTAACCCAAGAGCAGAAAAAGAGCATTGAACGAATTCAAAAACGAGTACTTAGAATAATTTACCCAAACCTAGACTACGACCAAGCAATAACTGAGACAAAATTACAAACTTTGGAAGAACGTAAGGACGAATTATGTGTATCTCTAATAAAAAAAATGCTGGAACCAAACCATAAACTTCATAGCCTCTTACCAAAGAAACTAAAATACATTAGGCAAAAAGAAACAAGAACTAACAGTCAGAAGTTATATAATTCCCCCTCTAAATCCGAACGTTTTAAACACAGTCCCTTAGTCTACTGTATATACCTATATAATTCTAGACTAGCTGATTAGGATCATCATTCTTAAAATTTTATCAGATAATGTACAAATAGGTATGCATTAGTAGTTTTTATACATATTGTAAATAAATATAGATAATGAATGACATGTAAATATATGGAATATATGCCTTTTTTATACCCAAATTTGTAAACACGTTGTAAATTAGCGTAACTACTACTAAATGTGTTAATAAACCATTACCAGCTTTAAGCGACCACATTATCCATGGCAAACTGAAAAAAATCATATTACCCATACTTTCCTGCAACTTCTCGGTCCTCTCCAATATATAGTTATAATTAAATACGCCTTCGCCCATTTAGTACTAGGCCTACTAAATTGCAAGCAAGTTGTAAATTTCGACATATTAAAACGCTGTTTTCTGACTATCAGAATTCTGTCAAAACTTCCCCCAAAGTCCAGGAAATGGCATTTCAGAGACTCTAAATTTAAAAATTTCCTCGGGCCTTCGGCCCTCGATCTCTGCCTCCCAATAAAAAAGAGCTTCCTACAGCACTGCATGCTTCTGTAGTATGTCTGTGCGTAAAATATGCGTATTTTGTTTGTAAATTGCGTCTTCATTTTCCAGATAACAAACACCTTCGTGGTTTCGTATGCCATGAAATATTCGGAAATTTTGTTCGTCATTCGGAAATTTTTGGCCTACACCCCCTCCCCCCCAACTATAAATGCTAGCTACGGCCCTGCAAAGACCATTTGTGTTTTCAAAATAACAGAAATGAAAACGGCGTGAAATTTTCGAACTTCGTATGTCACTCGAAAGGGTGAAATACGGGAAATACGCGCATCTGGTCCCGGATGTAGTGACGTATGAGTTCTACGAGTGTTTTAGTTTCCAGTAAAACACCATTGTCCATATAATAAAATTATGTATTTCACTTTCAGTTTTAAACTAACAAGTTTATTTACTCTTGATTGGGCAAAGGGGCGATCTTTGCAGAGCAACTTGACCGTTCAGTGAAATCGGTAGTTCAGAGACCCTATTTTCATTGTAGTATTTCGTGACAATTTGTTGGCCGATTTTTAGTTTATATTGTAGAACGGGTTCCTAGTGAATTAAATTAATTGTCTATCTTCTACAGAGTAGTAATAAGCTCGACTCCTTTTTGTTGATTGATGTTGAGTTCATTTTAGACTTTTGTTCATGATATACATCTGTAGTGTAGTTAGTAGACTGGTGACGTATGACGTCACCATGGTTATGTATATAAGCGTGTGGTTATTCTTTATTAAAGACATTATTAGTACATAGCAGTGACTTACGACACTACATATTGGCGACGAGGATATGGGGCAATGAGAATTGTAGAAGAAATGGCTGAACACGTATTGCCACCGCCCTCTAGATTTAACTCGGAAGCATCTGACTTGTTTACTGAGTGGCAGCAATGGTTGAACGCTTTCAAAATCTATGCCGCAGCGACAGAACTCGTCAAGAAGTCAGACAAAATTCAACGAGCAACACTACTGCACTGTCTTGGACCAGCTGCACAGAGAATCTTCCAGACATTGCCTGGTGATAAGAAAACTTGCGAGGAAGCTGAAGCCGTTCTAGAGAACTATTTCGCTCCGAAGCGAAACGTGCAGGTGAGCGAAAGATATCGTTTCAGATGTCGTGCTCAACGGCGTGACGAACCAATAGACTCGGTTATGTTACAGCACTACGTGAACTCGCTAAATCCTACGAATTTAACGAACTTGAAAGCGAAATGATTCGAGATCAGATAGTAGAGAAGTGCTATTCGAAGAAACTGAAAGAACGTTTGCTTCAACAGGACACTCTTGATTTAAATAAGGCTGTTCGAATCGCAAAAACAACGGAGAGTGCCGAGCAAGAAGTCCAGCTGATGACTGGAACGAAAGAAAACCCCATAATATTGAATCGTTTGGACTCAACTGGCGGTAAAGGCAAGCGTTGCGAAGCAAAGAAAGACTTTTCCTGTTTCAGATGTGGGCGCAAAGATGGTCACACTGCAGACAAGTGTGGAGCAATCTCGCTGAATTGCAGGAAATGCGGAAAGGTGGGATACCTTGCTCGTGTTTGCCGTTCGAATTCGTCAGACCAACGACGAAGTAGCTCCGAGAAACCAAGAGGAAATAAGAAGCATCAGAAGTCGAGAAAGATTCGGGCAATAACATCCAAAAATTGGTTGCAAGAATCTACATCAGAAGAGGACGACTTCGAACCGGTCCATCGCCTGAACAGTAAAGATGGTTCTGTTCAAGTAGCCATAAATGGGAAGAAAGTTAGAATCTGGTATAGTGGACACTGGAAGCAAGCAGAACATTATATCATCCAGACTTTACACAGCTCTGTTCAGAAACTGTGAGCTGAAACCAACGAAGAAGAAGTTCATCGCTTATGGGCAACAAACGCCATTGAACTGTTTGGGTTGTTTTCAAGCTTTAATGCAATCAGGTATAAGCAATTATGTAAATGCTAGAATATATGTTATTAAGGGTGAAGCCGAGTCATTGCTTGGTAGAGAATCTAGTTTTAGTTTTGAAATAATTAAACAAATTAAAGTAGAGTCTAATGACAGTAATAATAACGCAAAGAAAGACACTTGCTCTAGCGAAAAGTGTAAAAATGAAAGTATTAAGTCATTACTGCATGAATTTAGTGATATATTTCAAGGTGTTGGTAAGGTCACTGATTATGAGCATACAATTCAGGTCGACCCCGAGGTCGTACCTGTGAGCCAAAAACTTCGAAGATTTCCTTTAAGTCAAATTGAAGCGGTGAACAATGAAATTGACACAATGTTAGAAGCAGATATTATCGAAGAAGCACCAGTTAGTCCGTGGACATCTAATATTGTTGTAGTACCCAAGCAAAATGGAGATATCCGAGTGTGCTGCGATTATCGAGATGTTAACAAAGCCATATAATTAGGGAACGCTAAAATAGATGCTAGAAGCGTTTTTTTTTTCAAGTGACATGAGTGAATCGTTTCAAAAGATGATGGAACAGATTTTATTTGGCATAGAAAAATGCACGAGTTAGTTAAACGACTGAGGCTTGTTTTCGAAAGGTTTCGTGAGCACAATTTGACTTTGAATCGAAGTAAATGTGAGTTTGGCCTAAAAGAGATTACAGTATTAGGGCATGTGATGTCTGCTGAAGGCATTAAGCCGGATCCTAAGAAAACAGAGTCTATAAGACAGACTCCTCCGCCGAAAAACATAACCGAATTAAGATCGTTTTTAGGAACTTGCGGTTATGTGTCAAAATTTATTCAAGATTATGCTAACATTGTTGAGCCATTAAGGAAACTCACTCGTAAAGAAACTAAGTGGGAGTGGGGTGAAGGTCAAGTAAAATCGTTTAAGTTATTGAAACAGGCTTTAAGTAGTGAGCCGGTATTAGCATGTTTTTCAATGGATAAACCTATTTTTGTCATTACTGATGCTAGTCCAGTGGGACTGGGAGCAATATTGTTGCAGCAGCAGGATGACGAAGAGAAAAAGCCTGTCGCATACATTAGTAAAACACTAAGTGAAGTGGACCGTAGATACTCCCAGATAGAACGGGAAGCTCTAGCCATTGTCTGGGCAGTGGAGCGTTTTCATAATTATCTATATGGTAATCCGTTTACAATACTTACTGATAACAAACCGTTGTCAAGTATGTTTCGCCCGGACTCTAGCAAAAATTTTACCTCCACGAATACAACGTTTAAGTTGGAGATTACAACAGTATAAATACGAAATCAAACACGTCGCAGGCAGAAATAATATCGCTGATTCGATATCCCGATTGCCTGCCGGGGATAGGGAGACTTCTTGTCTTTCGGAATTTTGTGATGAATATGTTCGTTTTGTGATGGACACAAATAACGCTGATTTAGGAGTAATTTCTCTCTCGGATATAAGACGAGAGACAAAGAAAGATTCTGTTCTATCTAAATTATGTGAATGTGTTAAGAGTGGAAATTGGTTGGCTTATGCCAAAGACAAACAGGTCATGTTTTTGCGTAATGAAATGTCAGTTCATGAAGACATACTTCTCAGGGGAAACCGGATAGTTGTACCTCTGTCACTGCAAAATGATATTTTGAAGTTAGCACATGAAACCCATATGTGTATTGTCAAAACCAAACAATTGCTTAGACAAACGTTTTATTGGGTAGGAATGGATAAGGATATTGAGCAATTAGTTAAGAACTGCGACGTTTGTATAATCAATCAACCATTAAATGCAAATGTCCTCTGCAAAATGTTGCATTACCTGAGGGCCCATGGAAAAAGGACGCAGTGGACATTGTAGGTCCGATTGATGACAAATATATAGTCACGTATATTGATTACTGTTCTTCTTACCCGGAAGCGGTCGTTGTTAACAGATATTTCTAGTCAAAACATCATTAGAGTTTTGTCCTCGATATTCTCTCGATTTGGGTATCCGGAAGAAATCGTCTCTGATAATGGCAAACAATTTGTAAGTTCGAAATTTCAGATTTTCCTTAAATCTTGCGCTATTAAACATGTGCGATGTAGTCCGTATTATCCCAGAAGTAACGTTTTTATAGGTACCTTAAAGGCAGAGTGCACTGAAACTCGCGCATGCGCATTGCGTTCACAAACTTGTAAAAACTTATGTCGTAAATCAAATTTTAGAAAACAAAATGGCGTCGTTTAATATGGCAGTGGTATAAATTTTAATACGGATTATATAATGATGGATTTATTCAATTTTGGGGTGAAATCAACGCGATTAAATGTAACTTTTACCGGATGTTCCAAATTATTGCAATTGACACTTGATTTGTATGAAGTGTAATCTGATATCTTGTTCAAACAACGACTCAACACAATGTGACATTGCGGCTGAGAATTGTGCTTCTTGTCGACGTTTGTATGCTTTCTGAGCAAATTGGAAAGGGACGGTGACGATAACTTTCGTCGTCCGGATGAACCTCAGTAGCAGAAAGCGCTAGGTGGGTCTGGAAGGAAACGCCAACGCGAGGAAGACTACAAAAAGGCGCGGAGCACGATTTGGAAGACAATTGCCTTACACACAATAACACAAGGTCAAAGACGTCTGCAACTTGAATTTGGCTGAATTTTTTTTACAGTACGCGAGAACATACCACAGGATTTTAGATTATAGTAGAAATTGTCAGAACTACTTAATACTACTTTGATAAAAACAGTACATAATTATTAATACTTAATACTCTGAAAGCAGTAAACATTTATGAAATTAGTTTATTTGTACATTTTTAAAAATAAGTTGTATTTCTGGAATGATCTCTTTTGAAGATGATTACAACTTATAGTCAAAACATACAAATAAACAATTTTGATTTTTGAGGATGTTTACTGTTTTCAAAATGATTATTCATTGTGCTGTATATAACGATATGGATTTCTGTCAAAGAAACTATGGGTGAAGTTTCATATAAGGATCCCAAAATGATGTCACTTAACGTAAGGGTTATTTGCATGGGATTCTTATATAAAACTTCAGCCAAAATTGTATCTCCACGAGCAAAGATTTACAGAGTGTGTTTTTGGCCTTGATTTAAATTTCTCAATTTTCTTACAGCATGGATAAAGAGAGCATATATACAATTTCTATTTGTGAATGTACATATTTTATTTGTTCGGTTTCAATAACAGATAATACAAACAAAATCGCCATAGTGTTCTACTAAACCCCCAGACTGTCCACCCCCTTTACTCTCTAGGTCAATTAGTCACAGCTATATATCTTTATCTTTATAGCCGGTATAATATCCATTAATTTAAGTGAAGGATAATGTTTTCGAATTTTCCACACACAGCATGAGTGAATGACTTTGCGATTACCTTTTCCAAAATGACCATGTATCCACATGACATACTGGACGAGCGTTGAGAAACTTTACATGAAGTATGCGTTTATTATACTGCGGGCTCAAGAACAAACGTTGTCGTGACGTTTTGAGAGAACTGAGTTGTTTAAAAGGAAATTGGTCGTTTTGTACGCTGTTTTGGACGCTTTTGGATCG